>WOVY01006399.1:0-103868 GCA_013436015.1 Rhipicephalus annulatus | reverse complement strand
CACAAGTAGATGTAGAAAACGAAATAAAGTCACCTGTATAGCTTGTTTTTATGTGCATTGTGTTTAGCATAGAAGCAAGCACCTCTCGAAGGAATGATCGAAGAATAAAACCAGTCACGGATGTAAATACCAAAACGCTTTCCTAAACACTGGGACATTCTAGTTGTATGAGAAAAAAACGTATCGTGCAAGAAAAAATCGCGAAGCGTAGAATGTACAAGAAAAGGAACGCAACGTCTTCTTAACGAAGCAGATCAACTTCAGCCAACCTCTAATCCTTATTTATTGATACAGGATCAAATTCACGGGTCAGCTAGAAAGGAGCGACACGCAAATAGGTTTTTTTTTCATGTGCAATAACATTTTCAAAGCCTTTCGCAAAGCCGCCCAGAGAACCTCTATCTCCTCTCTATTTAATGAGATCCTGACCATTTCTTCCAGTTTTAGACGACAAAAAATGTAAAGAAGCCGAGGTGCTGCTTACCTAATCTGCCACAGATACCCACGTAAATACAAAAAACCTGAGAAGTTCCGAAAAAATATTAAATTTTAAAGGAAAGGCTGCTGCTGGAGCCATGACTTCATCAAGCAGAGCTGTCTTCTGCGAGGCAGCATAGCTATGAAAAATAGAGTATCACTTGTTGAAATATTCAAAGATTAGCAGTAGCGGAATATCTTGTTGAAGAATTATCCCTCTGAACAGAGTAAAACAATTTGCTAAATGGTAATTTGAGAGGAAGGTATAAGTCATCTTTGAGTGTGGTCCGACAGTGCGTTATGGCACGACAGTTGGAATTTACAGCAGCCAAACTTCCCTGTTCGTGGTATCCCGCTTTCGTAAATATTGCGGCAGTGTAGTACGTGGGTCCAAGAAACCGTCTTCCCTTGGCACTATTAGCTGAGCGTCGCTAAGGCTTAGCTAAATGTTGTGGTGTCCAGTGGTGGTGTCTTGAGACAGTCCAGGGAACTGCATAAATTTTGCGGTGTTGAGAAGCGTAGCTTTACGTAGACGTGATCGGCTTGGCGACAAAAAACACGGAAGAAACACAAAGTGGACACATCTTTACCCTTCATCTAACCGACTCCGCAATCGAAGTGAGAGGTGTGTGCCAGGTTTCACGGCTCGCACGGTCATTCGGTGCATTCGCTTCGCAGTTCGTTCGGCGTGTTTGAGTGAAAATCGCTAGCATACGCAGGTTTCCCGGAGCGGACCGTAAATGCTCATCCGAAGATATTGGTTCACTATCGCTATCCTTGCATGATTTACCAAAGAGACAAACAGCGCTTCTTTAACAGTGTTGCATTAAGTATTGAAAAGGGAGTCGAAGCTGCTACATAGGGCATACAGGCCGTTGTGTTTATCACTGGTGAATACAGAATAAAAGGACGCTCAACTTTAAACCTAGACTCGTCATGTGAGTTTTATTTGCATCAACAAATATAGAAACGCTGGCCGAAATTCCATGAATGCGTGTCGTTAAACATTTACCAGAATGAGAAAAATTTTATTATGGTTCCGGCTTGCTGTACTCACCATAATATTATTTATTTATATACGTATATGTACACTGCAGTATTACTGAGGGCTATAGCATGATTGGGAGCATATGCAATGCTATAAGAGTACAAATACTGCAAGAAAACGTTATTATCGGGAAAAATATAGTATCGCAAAAGACCAATGAACAATAAAGTATCTTATTTCTCCTCTCTTTCTCTTCTCTTTTCTGTCTCTTTTATGTTATACTTCCTTTTTCCCATTCCCAATGCATAGGGCAGCAAACTGGGCATGTGCCTGGTTAACTTCCCTGTCTTCTCTCTTGTTGTTCTTTCTTCCTTCCAAGTAGCTCAGATGCCTATATAAAGCTCTTCAATAGCAACTGCAACATGTTTTAGTGTGGTGATAAACCATACTGATACATCATGCATACTAGAAGATCTGCACGACTCACTGTGCGTAAGGTCGGAGGCTTTGTGCAGCATCTCCTCTAAGACCTCTTCTTCTGGAGCAGCAGCCACTACGGCCGTCACGTTGTTCGGCGCCGCAGCTCCAGCAGCTGCCGCCGAGCCAGTGGCGGCACCGGCGGCTGCCGGTGCCGCAACTACTCCGGCGCCGGCCGGTGCTGAAACCACTCCGGCGGCCGGTACTGCAACTACCCCGGCAGCCGGTGCGGCCGCCGGTGCGGCTGGTGCGGCTGGCGCAGCAGGTGCTGCTGCCGGCGCGCCACCTGACGGAGCGGCACCGGCGGCGACAGCACCTGCGGCAGCCGCTCCGACACCGGCTGCTACGACTGGCGGCGTGGGTTCTGGGGCGGGAGCAGCCGCTGGAGCTGCCGGAGCTGGCGCGGCAGGTTGGGGCGCCGCTGGAGCACCGGCGGAATGCGGTGCGGCAGGGACGCTGGCTCTGGGCTCCAGGGCGGGTGCGACTGCCTTGCGTAGCCGCATCAGCAGCCCGTCGATAGACGCCGCTTGGTCCCGAGGCGCCATGTCGCCTGTGAAAAAAAAAAAAGAATTGAAAAAGAAAGAATGGAGTGTAGCACGTGAAAAACTACAGTGAAAACGACAGGTTTCAAACGTCTTAATGGTCAAACCAGCACATTCATCAATGTGACCCCGTTTCTTTCCAGTGACAACAACGAACTACCAGTGAATTTCATCTTGTACAAGTATCCTTAGTGGAATGCAGCTGGAAAAAAATGTTCTGGATTTACGCCGTAGGCAAAGAAATGGCATGTGCCTTTGTAGTAGGCAAAGAAGCGAACCAATATCCCTTGAAACTACTGCTAATGTAAACCACGAAAGTTATGGGGATGAAGGCTATAAACAGGCGTGCTAATAGATAGTCCGCATGGGTGACAGAGTTCTTCGCAGGGAGGCTGAAACTGGAGCTACCTAACCTATGGTTACCCAGTGTTGCCATTACATTTCGGTGGAGGTTGCTGTGATTTTCCCCCGGCTCCAGGACTGCGTACCCTAAATATGCGATATATAAATTAAAAGTGGCGGTGACACTTCGTGAGATCTTTTTCTTTCTTTTTTACGAGATAGAGCCGGCCTTAAGGCACTCGCTTTGTCGATTTCTACACACATAGTTTCCTGTTTTGGACGAAGGAAGGAAGCAAAAAAAGGGAGAAGGCAGGTAGGTTAACCAGAAAGACATCCGGTTGGCTACTCTACACTAGGGGATTAGGGAAGAGGACAAGAAAGAGAGAAAGAGGGAAGAGAAAGGAAAAAAGGAGAGACTGAACAGTAATTTCACGGTAGCGTGTAGAAGTTCACCGCAAGTCACAGGCATTCATACAAACTCGTCCTTCTCAAAGAACACAGCAGGGCTTTCACTGCCTTGTGGGCTGTCGAGGGATGTGACGTTGCGGTATAGCACCTGCTTTGGACAATGCACAAGTTTCTTTCCACAGTACATAGTGCATTTTAAACCATGTCATGATGAAGGGATGATTCGTATCATACTTGGCAAAACTAGCGCGATGAGGAAGGAACACACTGAAGACACACACGACTTCTGCGATTTTGCATTGTCATTGTTAATATCAATTGATTGCTGCATGCAGAATTAACAAATGCACCCCCCCCCCCCAAAAAAAAAAAAAACTTTGAGAAAGTACTCGCTATAACAGGTGGTGTAAAAGAAAGGTGTTTTGCAGGGGCCAGTCACAAGAAATTAACGACGAGGAAAGTGACGTATTGCACTATTATAATTGGTCGATTGCCGATGTCGACAATAAAAAAAACGAGATGAAGGAAGCCGTTGCAAACGTAGGTGACGTAGTTATGAGATGGTGGTTACATGGGTTTTTAATTTATAGCAACAAGTTAGTTACCAGTAGTGCGATTTAAAAGTGTAATACAGGCTGAGCAAACTATAACAAAAGATTCACGAGTACTATAAGGTACAACAGTATGGTCCTCGCTTGATTGTTTTGATGAAGTTCATTTGAAATGAAGTACTAGGAATTAATAATGTAGGCAGGTGCTACGTATAAAAATTATGCACTATCTCCCGGAAGGAAACCATGATGAAATGCGAAGCAGCAGCGGTGCACATGCCGTTGACACGGCTGAAACGGGGCGTCGACGCTGGTGCTGGAGGAAGGGTTCGATGCGAAACTCGGTGTAGCCTTTACTCGAGTAAACGGTTATTTGAAACGCAAAGACATAGGATTGCGGGTTGAGTTACGTGTAAGTTTCATCGCATATAAACGAGCCGAAAGTGTGTTTTCACTCGTGGAGCGTTTGCGGGCGGTTAAAGAGGCTGAAGTGAATGAGAAGTTTATTGCGAGTGGGTGGAGAAGCAACACCACCAACATGCGATAGGAGTAGCCGGGAGCTGCTGCGGGTGAAGGAGAGAGTGATCGTCCACCGCGAGGTGCTACTTGACCTACTCTGCATCGTTCCAACAACTGTGGTGAGTGGAACGCGGTGCGGCACGTTGGCACGGAGACACGGACGGACAGCATTACACAGGCTAGTTAAAAAAAGGCTGCTTCGCATTTAAAAGATTCGTGATATAAAACAATGTGCTCAAACCAAGAAGAAAAATTATGACGTTATCAGTCGACGTAGTCCAGCTTAACAATGGACGTCCATATGTTTTATTTTTCATAGCGCTGAAGCGTAGTCCTTCATAATCTGTCTTGCGAAGCAGTGGTATACCTTTTTACATAAGTCAAGCTGAGGTGGGGTGATTGTATGACGTTAGTAATAAATAACCAAACGACAGTGCATAGCAGTAGTGGCTGACTTACTATGGCATTCTGTACTAAGAAAAAAGAAGATAGGCTCTCTAACGCTAACCCGGCCGTGCCAATCTAAATAAATCACAATGCAAAAGAGTTCATACAGTGAGCTCGGTTTATCGGCACGTGAAAAGGCCAAGTTTTTTTTTAACTTACAGCATCGTGCCATGATTTATCTTAGAGACAAACTGCTTAAAAAAGAATCATACTAAAATAACAGCAAATGAGATGTAAACCATGGTGGTTGCCATTCATATTATGATATGAGAAAAGCGACTCCCGCATGTAATAATCTCTATATGGGGGATTGGCCACGTAATATACGGGAATCTACGGGCACCTATATGGTATTCATACATGAGCCTATATAATTCTTAGTCATTCTTTCTAAGGGTTGTAACAACGCAAGAAGTTATTGCTTCATTCTTATCATTAAGTAAAAGCAGAGCTGCTGATTGCATTCGGTATTCAAATAGCGCCGGTGAAATTTGTTCTAGACATATCTGCATCGTGTCTATAGCACATATTTAATCTTTGTTTGACTACAGGCGTTTTTCCTCGAAGTATGCAGACTGAAAATGTCACAGTAATATTCAAAAAAGGCGAGAAGAATCATCTTTGAAACCACCGTCCAGTGTCAGTGCTGCCTGTTTTTCGAAAGATTTAGAAAAAGTTATATTGGAGCGGTTTTGTTCGTTCACTGACAACTTTAGTATCTTAAGTCCTGCGCAATACGGTTTTCAAAAGAAACAGGTCAACTGAATTAGCCCTGATGACCCAAGAAGAGTTTATTGCAAAAGTTTGAGGAAAAGGAAATGGTGCTTGATGTTTTTTCTTGATTTCTCAAAGGCCTTTGACCTTATAAGTCGTATTGTTTTTGCTTAAAAAAACTTCATGACTATGGTACCCGAGGTGTAGCTTATTTTGTAATTACATCCTACCTTCAACACAGATGTCAATTTGTAAATATAGCTGGGGACCATTCAGAGTTGAAACTCATAACAACAGGCGTGCTGCAGGGGAGCATATTAGGTACGTACTTCTTGATATTATATATCAATGACGTCGTAAATATTGACCCATCGGCAATGTGCGTAATTTATGCAGACAATACAAGCATGTTTTTGGAGGATGACTCAGGTTCTGAAATGTTAAATTGAGCCAATAAAACGCTTGCAAGTATACAGAATTGGGCGGCGAGCAAATATGTTAAAATAATGTAGGAAAAATAATAGCAGTGATGGTATACGGTCATCCGCGTAATAAACAATTTCGATCAAACCCCATTAAATAAACAATATTGAAATAGAAATTCTGCCGTCTTTCAAATCACTTGGCGTATATTTCCCTGTAAATATGTCATAAAGTGCGTTGTGAATTACTTGGTTATTAAATTACCTAGAGCAGTAGGTGCTATGCGTCACCATTGCAGTTATCTTCCCACATCCATTAACAAAACTCCATATAATTTAATGTATCTTTCTTTGGTTCATTACGGAATTCCAGTCTGGGGGACAATTACAGACGAAAATGTTGAGCGACTCAAGGTACTACAAAAAAGAGCTGCACGCCTTGTTCGAGGGTACCATCTCTTTGGCATATACTGCTCCTTTGTTCACAAAGCTGAGCACCATAAAAATTGAATCTTTGTACACATGTAGGCTTTGTCGCATGTATAGACTGAGCAAAATTAAGAAAGATGACTCTATATTTGTACTAGCATCCTTACAGCAGCATAATTGCTTTTATAAATTACGCCATAAAGAACCCTGGATTTTGGACAAAAACAGAATTGTATACGGTCACCAAATGCTACAGTTTTGTATACCGACTATTTTAAATCGTTTGCAGAAAGAGAATGGTCTCGATGTATTCACTCTATCGCTAAAAGCCTACGTGGCATATTCGCATGAGTGCCTGTGTCGCCGTAGGTTCACCTGTTGTTTCCTTTTGTTTTTGTTTTCTTTTGCTGTCTTTATCCCTACGGGAATTCTTTCCCTCGGTTTTTTAAATGTTTACACAATACTCTTGTCCATTATTTGATACTATGTTTGCTTACTGTTTCTGCTGTTCTGTTCATGCATTAGGTATGAGGCATGACTTTAACTGCTGTAACCGCTCAGTTTTTGAAATGGCCAGGTTCTCCTCTAGCTGCTCAGTGCAGCTTTTTTGTCTGGTCTGCTCGCAACTTTGTTGCGCAATAAACTTAATTCAATTCGATTCAATCAAAAAGACACGAGAAGAAAAAACTCGTTTCAGATCCTTTGACAGGAACATTGCTTTGTTCAGCCTTGTTCAACAACCTGAGAAATCGTGAGAAATGTTCCTGTCAGTGGAGCAGAAACATCTTTCTTTCATGTTATTTCTCGTGGTCATTGTCCTTTTTTTTTGAATCCTGTTATGCTATTGTTCCCGACCAGATGGGTTTCTGTCAGAACATCTTATATATCTTATAAATTTTATATCTTCAGACCGACTATATTCAGAGGTGGGGTGGCTAAGTCCTTCGTAACCTCCAAGCAGTCAACATGATAACATGCAGCGTTTTGCCGGCGCCCGACAGACATCAGCTGGCACTCTGCGCCTCAATCGCGACACAGAGTAGACCCTGCGTTTGGCTACGTGATTTGAGAAGCTAGTCGGGAAAGTTCCCTCTATGTACCTTGGAAGTCTGTGATGCGTTGCATATTATATGGGTTCAGCACTCGCATTTCCTCGGAGAAACTATCGATAATGTGATAGTAAGAGCAGGCTTACTATCTTAAGAAACGTAGCGGCAATTCATCGATAATTGTCAAACAAGGAAATTCTCTTTCACCTTCTCGGATAAAACGAAGGCGCATGAAATTCAAGCTTACCCCTTATTAGTTTCTGTATAGGTTAAAAGAATATTTTTTAAATATTTGGCTAAACAAAGAAAAAGTGTTGAAATCTCGCTGGCTATTTGCCAAAGCTTCTTTCCCCGTCAATGATAGTATGCTACGTCTGTGGACGAAAGCGGAAGACGTCTAGAGATCGTGGTTGTAAGCACTAAAACCTCCATATTTCGCTAACTGGGGTTTTCACTGACGTACTGCTTTATGATAGAAGATGACTTTGGTTGTCACTATACCAGTGGCGCAGCGGGGGGCTGACACACAAGGCCCGTGGCTCTTCTCTCCCCCCGAAATATTTTTTGGCCATTGCATGCAGAGCGAGAAAGGACCATTGGCAAGAGGTGCCCAGGATAAATATTTTTGCCCACGCCCTCGTGCTTCAGTGACGTTAAGTATGCAAAATGTTAGAAATACTACCGTATATAGCAACATATTGGTTAAAATCAGGTCATTTGTAGCTCGCCAGAGCAGCTCCTGGCTCACATTACTGGGAAGTGTCAGTACTGATACCCTGTACCTTCAGTCAGGGCGCGTTGAACAGCAAGTTCCCCTACGAAGATAACGTGCTGTAGTGACGTTAATCGCCAAATGTTAGAGATACTGCCACATATAGTAAAATATTGGTTAAATCAGGTCATTTGTAGCTCGCTAGAGCAGCTCTTGGCTCACACTGTTGCGAAGTGTCAGTACTGATACCCTGTACTTTCAGTCAGGGTGCGTTGAACAGCAAGTTCCCCTACGAAGATAACGTTAAATACGCCAAATGGTAGAGATACTGCCACATATAGCAACATATTGGTTAAATCAGGTCATTTGTAGCTCGCTAGAGCAGCTCTTGGCTCACATTGTTGGGGACTGTCAGTACTGATTCACTGTACTTCCAGTCAGGGTGCGTTGAACGGTGAGTTCCCCTATGAAGATAACGCGCCATGGCAGCATGTCGGTTGAAAGCAAGAGCGAAACAAAAGCTTCCTTTGACTCACAAGCACACCGGTTTACGTGCTTTGTCAGTGTTCCCAGTAATGAACGGTGAGCCACAGCGTACCCACGTCTGTGGGCCTAGCGTTCCAGACAAGCCGAATGTACTCCCACAACTCATTAGCAGGCACAGCGGAGGCGGATATCCGCGTTCTCCCGCCGAAGAGATATCTTAATAGGGCTGCCACGTGTGCCTCGTATCGGCCTTCCGAGTGCATTTACTTCCTGTTCGTGCGTAGAGTCACATGGAATAACTGAGGAGACGTTTCAAGAGAGCCAGCCTGCCTGCCAGCCGTCCTTCTTTCCAGCCTGCTACTCGAAACGTTAAAGCGGAGAGTCTCTTTGAACGAGAATACGTAATGGATTCGGAGAAGATTTTAATTGAACGTTCACGAGTGACGTCGGTAAGACAGTCGAGACAGTTCGCAGGCAGCCGCGAAATCTTGGAGAATTACACTGTTTGGTAGAGGATGAAGGACCTTCGCATGAACTGATCTGATGCCTGACGTTTACGGTTAAAGGCATTTCTGGCTTGTCTCATACGCGATAGCGAGTTACCGGATGATGGTGTCGACATCTTGTGACACTTCGTGCGACCACAATCGTAGACACGCTTCTTTGTTTGAACGCAGCATTGTTGAGGGAGAAAAGATATTTAAATGCGATTCATTCGCTAGTAGGCCATTGCCTAGAATTTACGCCAGTTTAAAACTTAGAATGCACTATGCTCCTTCAATGACAACTCTATGCTTGCTTGGCTCATCTCAACCTCGCCAGTTGGCGCCATCTGTACGATCTCTTACGCTTACAGCTACGGTATCCGCTATAGAAACAACGCAAAGAAGTCTGCGGACAAACTGAAATTCTATAACGCTGAAGCTTGACTTTTTAATTGAGCACAGTCTTCCATGGGACACTTCAACGCAAAAATTTTGGCCTGCCTGTCCTTCGGCTTGTCTGTGTGTCAACCGAAACAATTCAGCAACCTGGCTAAAAGTTCACCCACGAATGAATTAACCATTAATGAATGTCCGCAGTTAATTGTTTATTCACCGATAATAGGTAGTAAATAATGGCCGTTCAAGTGAACAAATATATAAATGTATTTCACGCGGCCAATTACCAACATGAGGTGAACTGATGAGACGTAGTTAATGTTGACAATGAGGAGATCTTGAAGAAGCCTTATATATAATAAGTGCGGTGCGCCATGGTGGATTAGTGGTTTCGGTGCTGTGCTGCCGACTTGAAGGTTGTGGGGTCAATTCCGGCCGTGGCGGTGGGATTTAGGTGGAAGCGAAATGGTCAAGGCCCATATGTTGTGCGGTGTCAGATCACGTTAAAGAGCATCAGATGGTCAAAATTTTTGGAGCCCTGCCCTACAGCGTCTCTCATAACCACATCCTGGTTTTTGGACGTAAAACACTAGATAATAGTGCTAATATTATTATTATATTTAAGTGCACGATAACGCGATGCTTGCTCCCTTCACAAGTTAACGACATTAGACTACCATTCCTATAATAAGGAAACAAATTGTGTTGGAGCTGCAGACTTTAGCCTATTGCAGTGGCTCGGTCTGCCGCACATTGAAAATACCTTGTGTTTATTGCAGAAATAAAGAGCCAAGTGGAGCATGCGGTGCCAAATATTACAACGTTAAAGGCATTTGAAGCAAATGACTCAAATATTTTGACATTACGCGCCTTTCTTTCGACACTTATGTGCCGTATCAAGGTTTTGCTCCAGACGCTATATATAGTGCAAATCGTAATCCAGTGAGCAGCCTATAGTATATATGGCGCTCTCTTCAGTGGAGGATCTATATCTGCCTACTTAAATTTCTTGTGTTGTCATCTGGCTACGGCGCTTTGCTGCTTGAGCGCGAAGCTAGGTTACAACGCAGGGCCACCGAGGAAGAGCTGAATGTACAAGCAAACTTTGAAGAACGACAGGATGTAAAACTATTCCGAGGTGGTATACAATACATCATACATAATATGGAAATTGTGGTTTAGGCAACGAAATTATCGAAATATTTTTTCGCTAATTTAACTCGAATGCATGGCGCATGCACATGTTGATTACAGAGAAGTCATGGAATTTTATTTGCTAGAGCTACGATATGGCTGTGGAGCTGATATAGTGGAAGACTTTAGATAAACTAAATAAAAAAGACAAAACTAGCAGTACATAAGACCTTAGCAGGTCGTCCTGTAAGTTTCTCGTAAACTTTGGGACCTCTTCCTGTACGATTCCAATCATGTAACCGAACTGAAGTATGCGATAAGCTTGGCTTGGGGACTTCAATATTTAGAAATGACTTTCTGGGACAAATATCATCACGCATGTATGTCGTATCCACATCCCGAACAGCTGAACGATGTTCATGTCGAGGCCTTTATCAAGCTGGCGTTCCACAAACTGCAGTCACCCGCCTATTAGGATTTCATCGTGTCGCATTCAGGTCGCTGGTTCATCAATAGGTCATGATTTATTTTTATGCCGCCCACATGGAAACTTTAGCTGGAATAAAAGCGGGACATGGCACAGTTCCACAGACAAATATAGAGAGTGTATAACTCTGAGATGCCAGGTGTGCGCACGCAACAGGCGACGCGAGTGTTACGTCACGTGTCCGCTTGCTGCTCTACAATGAATGAGGTCACTGCCTGTTGCTTCTCGTAATCTCAGAAACACGCTACGACGCTATGCACACTAGACAGCTGCGACACTCTACAGAAGTATTTGGAAAAAAAGAAGGGACTGGTCGTACATGTAATGCAAACGAAGCCATTTTTGACATAAGAATCAAAGGACCAAAACGCCGTGGCAATGCAATGAAATAAGTGTCTCCGTCAAACAATCCTATAGGAGAAAATCTGCTACATGACAACGCACTATGAAACATCTTCATTGGTTTATCGTAATAGAATGCAGCCGGCTGCCAAGTACTGCGAATAGCGTTTTGTTTGTAAGTGAACGCTCGCGAAAACTTGAGAAGTACCAGTGAACTTGCGAATAACTTGTGAAGTATTTGCGCGTAATAATGAACAACTTCTGAAGTATTTGCCATGTTAACAAACGTCGTTGTTGTCAGGTCATGCTTGGTGAAAAATAATGCTTTTTTTTTTACTTACTTCAATTGTCTCTGACTTCAACACTGACTTCAATCGACGTCACTGACTTCAACAAACATATGACTGATTTCAACAAACACTCCACTTCAACAGACCTCACTGACTTAAACATTGACTTTAACGAATGTGTGAGGCATATATGTTGTGTAGGGCGCTGAAGCTGTATGGAAAAATTCCCGACAAATAATGTCAGGGTAATGACCCCACGAGAAGGGAGCACGGAGCTCAAGGGAGAGCCTCATCGCAGGAACGAAGCAGGGAAACAGTCTTTTGTTCTTCTAAATCAATATATTCTTTCGCAACCAACTCATACGATGAAACGTTTTCAGCCAGGTCAGAGGTAACATCCGGGTAAACTGTGGCTTTAGCAATCATATCAGCGGAGGGCAGGAACCTACAAGATTCTACGAGTCTCGTGTGGTACGACGCAATAACAAACTTAGTCCACGCAAATGCCTTTGCGCTGCGCAAAGCTCGTGTAGACATAAACGCAACTTTAGAACGCACAGATATAATGGACCAGAAATAGGTAGCTATGGCTCTGTGATTAGGTCTTGCAGCGCTCATTTGAAGCGAGACACCATTAGTAGCCATGGGCGTTAAGAACGTATACGCTATGCTAAGAAAAGGCAATCTCCTTTACAACCATAGAACACAAAGTATGACGCACCGCTGCAATAAAATGAATGCCCCGCTGAAATTTTGTGCTAAATTTGTAGATACGACTGCTTCGTACAGCCGATTTATAAGAAACCTCATTTTTCGTAAGTGAGCGATCCAAACTAAATGTCGCAAACAATACAAAACAAGTTTTACACATATTTTCAGGTGCATTCGTGAAGCTACACTATCGCGTGCCCTTTGTTGCTGAAAAGAAAGTCGTAACGTAATAAGTTGGATTGTGGAGCTACCTGTCTTTGCAATTTGAAGTTCCTTTTTGTTCCATTTTGTTCCATTTTGTTCCATTTTGCCTCCATTGTTAAGACACTCTGAGTTCTTTGGGATTCGAGATTATATTCAGCTTCTGAAATTCCGTGGAGAAGATGCACTTACTGTACGGCAGTGTCACCTGACAGATGTGTTTTCCTGGCGTACTCGGTGCCAAAGAAAGAAAGCGGAATATGAAAACGTGTTTTTGAAGTTCTCTCCGCTATCACCTGACCCACTTCAGCCTTCGATAGTCGCGCCTTTCTCTTTTAGCGACGCGCGTGGAAAACTTCGCTGAGGTATCATCGTCGAAACGCGGGTCGCATCAGAAGCGTTTGAGCGCTTTCGACACTCGAGTCAGAAGTGTCGCAAATATTTAAGCGAACCATTTCCAACCCCCTCCTTCTCCACGTTAAGTAGATTAAAGTACCGAGAAGTATAGGGAATTTCTGGCGACTGAGAATTTCGCTCTGCTTTCAGAAAAAAAAAAGACAGAAAGCTAGATAAATAAAAACTTCCTCAGCGATTGTTACCGCGCCTGTCTGAACGAAGAACCTCGTTTTCAGGGTGTTGACATTCCATTACCAATTTTCGAAACTTGTAAACTTTCGAAACTCTTGATCGGGGAAGTCTTAAGGAGCATCTAATAATAAAACATCTCTGAAATATGCCAATTGTTTAAAAAGCATGAGCAGAAACACACACCCATCTACATTAGTAAAATACGAATGTCAGACCACCGGCTTTCGCAGAAAAATCGCAAACGTTCTCGAACTCTGAAGGCCGTTTCAACAGAGGGAAACAGGGGCAAGTTTGTCGCGATGACATACATAACTCGAATACAAAAAGGTGGTCTCTTTCTGCTGCTAAATATTGCTACGTATCAAAACACCGCTTCAAAGTTCTCGAAAAAAAAATTCGGTGCTGTTGCTGACGGGGGCATCTTGTGCACCTATTTCCCGAAATGTATATTGCACGTATTTCGATTTCAGCCTCCATAACTTCTTAAGCGTTAAATCTTCAGAAAATTCAATAGTTGAATGGCATTGGGAGTTCATAATACTGAACGGAATATGGTGAGTTCCCTAATCATTGAACCGATCATCTGTTGGCTTCGAGCTTGCTTATACGAGCATGAAAGGGGTTGCAATACTTTTTTCCCCGAGAAGCATCGTGGATTACCTTCCGAATAATTCTGGAGGCGATGCTTGAGTTCCTGAATTCACGAAACTGTTAGTAAGGTTCTTTGACTTTTCTTACTGATATGAGCATTGGTGTGACGAAAGAGCTCTTATTCATAGCGCAGATATCTTCTGTGTTTCCTCGCTTGTCAAGAGTCCTTTAGAAACAAACAAACGAAAAGCAAGCAAGCAGGCGAACAAATAAGCAAATAAACAAATGATTTTGTCCATGTCAATGCGACATTAGCATACTGAGAAATAACAGTAGGGATAACTATAACCTGTCCCGGTATGGAAGCTTGTTATCGCGCTAATTTTCACTCCAGGTGTCACAGAACGAGCGCTGAAAATAGAGCGCGCCGCCAAATCTTTGCGACAACGGGCGGTGGAAACGCCGCGAGGTAAAAAGAAAAAAAAAGAAAGCAAACATCCAAGGCTCCCGGGCGCGCGCTCTCCCCGCAGAAGCACGGCTTCGCAGACGAACCTCCTCACCCCACATCGGCGGCCCAGTAAGGCCGCGATCTTTCTAGAACGAAGGAAACGGGGTCAGACCGTCACCCCCGGAAAATCTTCCGGGGGTGACGGTCAGACCGAGTGACTCATTCTCCGGAGAGGGCATTCCAACCGTCTCGCCCTCTTCCCAGCTTTCGCTGCGTATCGCGCCGACGAAAGGACGAGAAAATTCTCGAAGGCGGCGCGGAACGTATTTAATCGAGCAGCCGAGACGAGAAAGCAGGAGGTGACGGAAGTTAACGCCAGAGCGCGTAGGAATTTCGCCGTGGAGTCGGCGAAGGTTCTGCCCGTAGTGACAGAACAGGAGGTGACGGAAGTTAACGCCAGAGCGCGTAGGAATTTCGCCGTGGAGTCGGTGAAGGTTCTGCCCGTAGTGACAGAACAGGAGGTGACGAAAGTTAACGCCGGAGCGCGTAGGAATTCCGTCGTGGAGTCGGCGAAAGTTTTGGTCCGTAGGGACGGCTCGAGCTACAGGCAAGAGCGTGGGTTTACCGCTATCGAGCGAAGACGCGGGCAACAGCTGCGTGTGTGAAGCCGACGGATTTCCGGCGAAGAAGTTTGAAGCTTGGAGAGTGGCCTATTGAAGACGGGAGTTTTCCTGGAAGAGAAACTCCGGCGAGGTTTCCTGGAAGAGAAACTTCAAGAGCTGCGGAACGACAACAACGCTGGACTTTGAGTGAGTGATTCTCGGAAGAGTATCATTCGCACTTTTGTTCCAAGGACTTTGGACTGAATAGGTTTTCTATCTCTTTAGTCCTTAAGTGTCTTGGTTGTTCAATGCATGCGACTGCATTATAGTGCGTATCGTTGTCTGTGTCCGTTGTTTTGAGTGTGGCCGATTGTGTTGTGTAGTACGTTGATTGATTGGTTTGATTTGTGACATATTGTATGCAACTATTGTGGAGTGTACATTTCTGTGTTATGTTTTCGATCTGCCATTATTGAGAATATAATTTGTTTGTTTATCAACTCTCGGCTCTGACTTGTTCTTTGGGCCACAGCCGGCGTCCGCTGGCGCGCCAAAAAGGACCACTTCAAAATTGTCCACGCTTTCGTGGTGCGGTTCGGGGGGCCGATACTTCGGCTCTTGGAATTAGCCCGGCGATTGCCTCCCTAATAAACGGGACAGGTGTGACAATTAATCTGGCGTCCGCGACAGGACCTTTTGGTGCACAGTGTGTCCAAAGTAGTGAGAAAGAGCCTCGAGTTGTTGATAGTGCTATCGGAACGATTTTGTGTGTTGTTCATAGTTCTCGTTAACGAGTGCAGGGTAGTGCTCCGATAGACTGATTTAGGCAGATACTTTTTGCACGCGGCAAGGTTTTAGTTGCGAGACACGATGGATCTCGAAAAGTTAGTTGCTCTTGGTGAAAAGATGGGTCTTTCTGGCGCCGAACTACGGAAGTGGGTCACCCAGAAGGAAAAAGAAGAAAAAGAGAGAGCCAAAGAAGAAAAAGCAGCCGAGCTGGAAAAAGAGAGGTTGGCGGTCGAAAGAGCCAAAGCGGAAAAAGAAGCTGAGGTGGAGAGAGAGAGGTTGGCGGCAGAGAGGGCCAAGGAAGAAAAGGCAGCTGAGTTGGAGAGAGAAAGGCTGGCCGCTGAAAGGGCGAGAGAAGAAAGAGAAGCAAAGGAGAGACAGCTGAAGGAAGAAAGAGAAGCGAGGGAGCGACAGCAGAAAGAAGAAAGAGAGCAGCAATTGAAGTTGGAGCTGGAGAGAGAGAGGTTGGCAGCCGAAAGGGCGAGAGAAGAAAGAGAAGCGAGGGAGCGGCAGCTGAAGGAAGAAAGAGAAGCGGAGATGGCTGAAAGGGAGCGGCAGCGGCAGCACGAGATGGAACTCGAGCGGCTCCGTTTTCAACAGCGAAGCGAAACACCCGTCCAAGCTAGAGTTGAAAGCAGCGAACGGGAAGATCACGGCTTCCGCTTGAACCCAAGCAAGCTGCTCGTAGCGTTTGATGAAAGGAAGGACGACCTAGACGCGTACCTCCACAGATTTGAGACGATTGCGAGGAGCCAGAATTGGCCGGAACAGCAATGGGCAACTGCTTTGAGTACTTGCTTGAGTGGTGAAGGGCTCAGTGTGTACGGTAGGCGGACGCCGACCGATGCAGCCAACTACGCAAAGGTGAAAGCTGCTTTGTTGAAGCGATTTAGATTCACTGTGGAAGGATTCCGGGACAGATTTCGGACAGGAAAGCCAGCTGATGGGGAGACGGCTACGCAGTATGCCGCCCGACTTTGCCATTATTTCGACAGATGGATTGAACTTTCAGGGACAGCGCAGGAGTACGATGAGCTTAGAGAGCTCCTAATTAGAGAACAATTTCTTACTAGTTGCCACCCAAGCCTGTCGCTGTACTTGAAAGAGAGGAAGGCTGAGTCACTTGAAGGAATGCTTGAATTGGCTGATCAATTCTTGGAGGCGCAAGGTGGCACTAATTTGGCCAAAGTCAAGAAGGAATGTCCCGAGGATTCGAAGAAATCGGCTCCCGAGGAAAAGAAGCGTGCACCGGAGAAAATTCCGCGATGTTTTCTGTGTAACCGAGTGGGTCACCGTGCTAGCCACTGCCGAACTAACTTCTCGAGCACCACGGTTGTAAAATGTTTCAAATGTGGTCAGACTGGGCACAAAGCAGATGCGTGTCGGAACGGAGTGAGTCAAACTCACCAGGTATCCTGTGTGCAAGCGGCACCGAAATCTGATAATAATGCCGTTACCGATGGATTCGTAGAATTGAAAAATGGGGAGAAAATTCCTATTGTGGGTGCTGTAATGTCAAAACAGCCAACCGGTGTCACGAAGGGAATGCCAGCGCTGCCTGGAAAAGTTGCGGGCAAAAAGGTTACGGTGTTAAGAGATACCGGCAGTTCCACCGTTATCGTGCGGAGAGATTTGGTACGGGAAAAGGAGTTAACAGGCAAAACGAAACCGGTTTGCTTAATTGACCGTACAGTTCGGATGCTTCCCGAAGCAGAAATTGAGGTTGAAACCCCGTACTTCAGCGGGAAGGTTACTGCTTTATGTATGACGACCCCCCTGTATGACCTTGTCATCGGAAACATCGACGGGGCGCGAGGGCCAAGTGACCCAGAATGTTTGGGAGAAGACCCGAAGATAGAGTGCTCGCCAACACAGCGGCCGCGAGATACAGGGGAGGAGCATCCCGTAACGGATCTCACTAGAGCCCAAGGTGAAGCTGCGGCGCAAGAGGCAGCGAAGGAGAAGACGATCGGGTCGAATAAGTTCACGGGCCGAGCAACTGGACGTACGTCGGCACGACCTCAACCGACTGACAGTGTAAAGGAGACGGAGTTGGCCAGCCGGGCAAAATGTAGAGGCATTAAACAGACAGGACCCGTCGAATGTAATGAAGCATTAACGGTGTCGGAAGAGACAACGATGGCTGAGACGACGCCTCAGATATCGTCGTTGGAAAGGGCTCGCCGAAAAAGAACGTGGAAGCACAAGAAGAGATCGAGCGAGCACCGCAAAAAGGGGCGCAAGCGCTGTTCGAAGTATTCAGGATAAGTGCTGAGGTCGAATCAGAATGTGTTTGGCAGTGTTGAGTGCCATATGTTGTGTTAATGTTCTTGTTATCCTGTGTCTCAAGTGGATGTCGAGCGAGTCAGTGTTCTGTGCAATGATGTGATGTAAAGTGTTGTATAATTGTTGTATAGACAGAACTTTGTACGTTTGTATTGTTTGGAATGTGTGATGAAGTGTTGTAGGCATGTACCTGTGGCTATATTTCATGTGTTGTGGAATTGAACTACAATGTACGACTGTATTAAGTGATCTATTGTGAATGTGAAGTGTCATGAGTGACTGATGGTATTACAGCCGGTGAGAGTGTGTGGTGACTGTTCGCGCTCGTCTGTGGAGTTTTGAATATTATGAGATAATATTCTTAAAGTGGGGGGCAGTGTCACAGAACGAGCGCTGAAAATAGAGCGCGCCGCCAAATCTTTGCGACAACGGGCGGTGGAAACGCCGCGAGGTAAAAAGAAAAAAAAAGAAAGCAAACATCCAAGGCTCCCGGGCGCGCGCTCTCCCCGCAGAAGCACGGCTTCGCAGACGAACCTCCTCACCCCACATCGGCGGCCCAGTAAGGCCGCGATCTTTCTAGAACGAAGGAAACGGGGTCAGACCGAGTGACTCATTCTCCGGAGAGGGCATTCCAACCGTCTCGCCCTCTTCCCAGCTTTCGCTGCGTATCGCGCCGACGAAAGGACGAGAAAATTCTCGAAGGCGGCGCGGAACGTATTTAATCGAGCAGCCGAGACGAGAAAGCAGGAGGTGACGGAAGTTAACGCCAGAGCGCGTAGGAATTTCGCCGTGGAGTCGGCGAAGGTTCTGCCCGTAGTGACAGAACAGGAGGTGACGGAAGTTAACGCCAGAGCGCGTAGGAATTTCGCCGTGGAGTCGGTGAAGGTTCTGCCCGTAGTGACAGAACAGGAGGTGACGAAAGTTAACGCCGGAGCGCGTAGGAATTCCGTCGTGGAGTCGGCGAAAGTTTTGGTCCGTAGGGACGGCTCGAGCTACAGGCAAGAGCGTGGGTTTACCGCTATCGAGCGAAGACGCGGGCAACAGCTGCGTGTGTGAAGCCGACGGATTTCCGGCGAAGAAGTTTGAAGCTTGGAGAGTGGCCTATTGAAGACGGGAGTTTTCCTGGAAGAGAAACTCCGGCGAGGTTTCCTGGAAGAGAAACTTCAAGAGCTGCGGAACGACAACAACGCTGGACTTTGAGTGAGTGATTCTCGGAAGAGTATCATTCGGACTTTTGTTCCAAGGACTTTGGACTGAATAGGTTTTCTATCTCTTTAGTCCTTAAGTGTCTTGGTTGTTCAATGCATGCGACTGCATTATAGTGCGTATCGTTGTCTGTGTCCGTTGTTTTGAGTGTGGCCGATTGTGTTGTGTAGTACGTTGATTGATTGGTTTGATTGGTGACATATTGTATGCAACTATTGTGGAGTGTACATTTCTGTGTTATGTTTTCGATCTGCCATTATTGAGAATATAATTTGTTTGTTTATCAACTCTCGGCTCTGACTTGTTCTTTGGGCCACAGCCGGCGTCCGCTGGCGCGCCAAAAAGGACCACTTCAAAATTGTCCACGCTTTCGTGGTGCGGTTCGGGGGGCCGATACTTCGGCTCTTGGAATTAGCCCGGCGATTGCCTCCCTAATAAACGGGACAGGTGTGACACCAGGTGTGTCTGTGGTTTCCATGCATGTCCTTACAACCAGCTGGTAGAAAGAATTTTCTTTTATTCACTCACGTGTATTTCGCGAAATTCCAAAGTTTTAACATTACACGTTAATTTCAGGAATATGGGGTTGCAACAAGCCATCGTCATATGTCTTGCGAAACTCTTTAGTGATACATTCATAGTGAGCTATCACAACGTTGGCCTGACTGAGCTTACTACGGTACCGTTTTCATAACTAGGATTGCAGGGCTCCAAGAAAGCACATATATTCGGTTTCCTTTTGCCTCATTTCTGTAGAACGATGCATTTCTGCATATTCATTTATCTATAAATAAACCAAGCTACACCAAAACCAAGCCATGTCTTAGCATAATGAACATATTACTGGATCTCCTCCACCATCCTGCCTTTCTTATCTCCTCGTCATTAATTCAAGAACATTAACATAAATGCTCTGGCCATTTTGTAAGGCGTCGAAATTTTTCATAATTCATAAGGCGTCGAAATTTTTCATAATGCGCGCTTAGAAATATAAACATCTATTTATCTCTGACATCTATTCGCGTTGAGACAGATATGACCGGGGCATTATCCGAAATTCTTGTTTCGTGTGTGAGAGAGAGAGAGTGAGTGAGAAAGGAAAGGCCGGGAGGTTAACCAGATATTGGCATCTGGTTTGCTACCCAGCGCTGGGGGTGGGGAAGTTTCGTGTGTTTGTGTATTACGCCTTTGATCTGCATTGCACTTGCACTACAGCTGTCTTCTTTTATAGAGATCATGAAACAATACTCCAGCTGTGAAAATAAATTGGTCTCAATAAAAGGTTTGCGGATATTTAGGCCACTGGAAGAGACCTACTTAACTGACACTGTTCAATACTTCCCTAGACCATTTCGAAAGAAAAAAAAATATAGGACGAAAAGAGATGAATATTTACGCGCCTGTTTGATGCTAATAGAGTAGAACCTATCAACCACCGTTGGAAGGACTCCGCAGATGGTAAGCTAAGTATATGGGTCACATTCGGTCCGCACGCTTATGTTGCGTCTCCAGAACATATCTGCAGTATGCATACGGTCTCGATTCGAAACAAAGTACGGAGACATTATCCACTTGTACGGCTTCATAGCCGCCATGTCGGAGCACTCGACCTTCATATACGACACGAATGCACCACTCGTGACGGCAGAACAACAGGCACATAGCGCAGGCACAACAGGCTTTGCGCCAGGCGACAACTCGTCAGCAGCAGCGAGTTTCAGCAGTGCGCGCGTAGTGCCGGAAACAGCGTCGCGTATACGTCATAACACCGCATTTCACACATACAGCGCATGCCCAGAAGTCTTTCCCACACGGCATTTGTACGTAAAAAACAACGCTGTTGTGGACACTCCGTGCACAGTACTTATACCAAAGGTGCAGAGTTACAATGAATGTCAAACAAGATGCGGTTCCTAAGGTAGTTCCTAAGGTTCCTAAGGTAGTTCCTAAGGTAACTCAGGTTTGTTATGAGTACCGAAATCAAAATATAATAATGAGGCGTGCTGCTATGAAGCTGAGCACCTTTCGACCATATGGTGCTTTTTTTTTTAACGTGCAATGAGATCGGACGGCACACGGGCTTCTTGCAGTTAGCCTTTCGCGACTGGGAGTGAACCGACGATCCTAGAGTGAGAAGATGAGCGCAGTTACCATTGTACCCCCTAGGCGAACATCTTGATCACGTTCATACCCACTGCAAGCCGCATTCAGGATATGTCCTTGGTTTTTATCCCTATGCGGGATAAGAAATATGTCAGGAATGGTATTTCCCACCAAAAAACGAAACAAAACAAAAAAAGAGCACAGTGAAGTCAACATTCAGACAATGAGACGCCTTCTTCGAGATCTTGCGGATGCGGGACGCTTGCGAGAACGTTGGCTCTAGCAACGTGACAAGCAATTGCTTGAGGCATCCATCATCCACTCAGCACAATTATTGAGAAGATCATAGTATACGGTTCGCATACGAGATACTATGAGGAGGGCAACATATTGCATATACCGTAAGTAACCAAGTTCAATTTCCCGCACACTTCAGCAATTCACTTACAAAACAACCACGTGATGAGCAGTCGACCTCTGAACGCACTGTGCAGTTAAGGATTAGACGGTGAAACATTGCGCTTTAATGATGATTATGACTGCGTGAGAAGAGAATTCCTTCCTCTTCTATTTCCCTACGCTACAGGTACCAACTGTGGAACTCCAACTGATTTCTGCCTTTGGCGACACTTTTTCGCTGAAACTGCGAGGAAGCGAATAGGCACCCAAAATGAAAGCAAGTTTGGCAATTCTGAGTATGCGACGCATTCGCGTATTCAGATAGCAAGCGCAGAGCTATTCTATCAGATCTTTGTTTGAGGCTGCACACTTCAGATGCCATCTAATTCACTCGTTCGCAAAGGCGGAAATACAATCTGTCTGAGAATGCCGAGAATGCTTTTCGTGCCAGTCAGGGTATAAAACTATCGACGCCGTATTTGGAATAGGAATGTTTTGCAGCAGTCTGGTAAGAACGATCTGACAAATTGAAAAAAAAAAAGTACCCTGGGTGCTGCCACAGTTGTCGATGATAGCAGCGTGGTGATACACTTGAAAGGGCGTCGGTGTTTGGAGAAGAAATGGACAAACTGTGGGCTTGTGTTGTAAAGAATCAGTGAGTTTATTGTTTGGTGGAGACGTAAAATAAATCTTTTGATGCTAAGGAATCAGTTATTTGGTTTATAAATTGGCTGGCTCCTTTAAGTGATTTCAGAGAGTTTTTTTTAAGTATACGCAGCACGTTGACGTTGATGTCTTATAATTCTATCCACTATCTTTGCGATAATGTGTAAGCGATAGCATTTACTATATGTAGAACGCCACATGAATTTAAGTACCACTCGAGAAGGAGTCCCCGCATATAGTTTTGAAGACGTGACGCACAAAAATTAAGTTTCAGAGGCTCAATCCAAGCCTAATGCATTGAGTGTAGAGAAAAAAAAACTCACAGAAGATTACGGTACAGCCTAATGCAATTTCTCAGCGCAGCTTGTTGTTGAGGCAAGGTCATCCGTGTCTTAATCTTTCACTTTCCACAAGGTGACGACACGCCATAAATCATTCTTTTTTAAAGTAGGGCAGTCCCCACTGCGCCATTCTTCACCGTACTGTGGATGATCGATGTGTCCGTTACACGTCTGAAAGGTGTCATTGAACTTTGTTGATGAGGCTGATAACGATGATGAATTATGACTCGGCACTTTGAAGTGAGTTGGAAGCATTGAAACACAAACTCGTTGCGCAAGGAGCATCGTGTGATTACTGGTTCTTATTTTACTCATTTTCGACATTATATTACATAGGACAGCACCATTTTTTGACCGGCGTGACACCTGTGTTGGGTTTACTGCAAACGATCTTCAAGCGCGAGCTTGACTGTGTGGTACAATATTCGACTGCGACGCAGGGGGCACAAGTTGAAATTCTATTGGGTCTTGCGTATTTTTTTCCTCAATTTAATTTTTCATGCCGATCATTTATGTTACCCACGGTGACGTTGTTTTGCGGAAACGGGTGTCTAAATGCTCCACTCTAAAAATAAAGAGCGATAAAGAACAAGAAATTCGCGGGAGCTGCCAATAATGAAGCATTCAACCCAGTACTGCAACGTTCAATGAACAACAAACCTACAAAAATAACTAGTGAACCACTGGTTTTCTATATCTAGAAATGCAACGTACAGAGCTGGTCAGAAGTTTCCAAGCCATTGTCCCATGTATTCTTATGGCGGCAGGGACTGGGAACTATTGATCCACCCTATACATCTCTTCACCTCTGTGTCATTTTCCGTGCGAAAATTTGTGAGCTAATAATGCAGGTAGACATTCGGGTGTCTGTCACTACATGTATCTGTGCGCCCAAAAAAGATGCCCAAACGGCAGGGTCACCATCTCTCGCGTATACATTGCAAACTTCTTAGTGCCCGGTGGCACGTTGGGAGTGTAAAACATGTCGGCAGACCCCTAAACAGTGAGTCAAATGTAAATTGCACTTGAACGACACCTGGCCTCTTTTGAATGTCAGGCGTTAAGTTTTATAAAACCAGCTGTGGTACGTTTTGAAGCACAAAGGGATGTCCTTTGTAAATTTATTGAGATATTTCTTTGAGGACATTGATCTCGGAATTTCTTCTAGCCTGTTGTCACGGGATCGATGCGAGGCATAACTCAGCTCGTTATCTCATGAAAGTTCATCAGTCAAACCAGTTCAATAGCGCTTCGTGGCATTTATGCTTTGTTGACACAGCTGTCCCGAGAACGTGTCTCTTGGCGTTTTTTCGAAATATCTTCGTGATCTTTAGAAAAACCTGTGGCGGAGCTCATATTTTGTCCACGACAATATTGTCTTTCGAAGCTGTCAGCAGTAACGTTTTAATGACGCGAACTTAAAGGGGATGCTGGAATCTGCACGCGGTACTCGGCTATGGATTGTGGCTGGGGAATAGATAATTCACGAAAATAAAATAAAGTAGTCGTTTACACTGTCCGCGTAAAGCTTAAGAGGCAGTGAAGCTAACAGATTTTGGAAGCATAACGTGCCCCTTCCTCCGCCTTGCTAAATAGAGTTTCGGGCAGATTTTTCCCCCTTTCTCTTGTCCTGGTAACTAAGGGGGAGGGAGACTATTCCCCCTGCCCTCCCTCCTCCCATGCGCACACCTATATGATGTGACTTATCAATGTGGTCGCATAACTGTTGATAATATAACAAGATTTAACAACATAAAAACGTACCCCACATAATATCTCAATAGATGGCTGTTAAAATTGCGTGAAGCACTCTGGCTAGCATTTTGATGACCATAACTTTTTGTATGAATGAACAACTGGAACAGACCCAACTACATGTGCGTGCAAGCGGAAGTCGATCGTTTTCGAGTGCTGCCCGATCGACCTGATTTTAAGACGTTCAAACCATCCACAAGGCTTCTTCATATAGCTGAATCCTTAAACCTGGTACACTTTGCATTTAATCTGAAATAACAAACTTCATTCGTGCTTTATGATTTTAGTCACACCACTACGAGTAAAGACGTTGGGGAGGCAGAGGAAGTTCAAGCCACCAGCACCACTTCGACGGCTCCACTGACCACAGCGCCATCTAATGGCTCAGAGCAGAATTCGTCAGGAAGGCCGAACCTACTGCGGCCGCTCAGGCGCGCGCAGTGTCAACACCTGAGTATTCTTGCACCATGATATAAGCAGGTATTTTCAGCTCCGAAAACCACCTCAAGCGTTTGAGAGAGTGCATCAACACGCAGTGCTGCATGTGAACAGGTCTATGGTAAGTAAACAGTGCCAAAGAAATTTCCATATTAGCTAGCCCACTCAGTAAGGTCACAATGTCAAGCTAACGCGTCCGCTTGTCCACACTCGTTGGTAATTAAGATTAAACCACTAGCCTTGAGCTTTTAACATGTCGTTTACATGAACTAACTCGAAGCAAGCCGATGACACCTGAACTTCTACCGCATATACAGCTCACTTGGCAGCAAGTGTTAAAGCATGCGATCGTGTCTGGAAATACTATAGAGGCCTTTAATCGTTGAACGAATGAAGGAATTAAGGAATACAAGAAATGCATGTTGGCGGAAGCACCAAGGCGAGCAAAATTTTTCTATTTAAATACTTTTGTGCTATTCATTTGCTGCGGTCACTAAACAAAGTGAAGAAACGATCAATTAAAAAACACAGCTTTGGTTCATTATTGGGTTCGATGACTTACGAGGCATTTCAAAAGTAAGTGGTTATCGCGCTCGTGTTTTTGCGTTCTTTTTTTTGAGCTGATCGTATTTGAGTTTGTTCCAACTAGCCCTATTGGTTACTTCACTTAAGTGGACATCGAGCTGTCCTAAAGCACCCATTGGGTTCTAAACGTTGTACCGTTGTCCACGCAGGCCTATAACCAGAAATGTTTTTCAGAAGAAGACTGGGGGGGGGGGTTGAATTTGCTTAAAGCATTAAACATTCCTATTTTCATATTAATCCTCGGCAAAACACCTCGATTCATCTACATTTCGGGCAGGGTTTGGGGAGGGGTTGCGACTAGAACGTAGGCTACGGGCCTGCGTTTAAGTCTTTTTGGGTCGAGCACAGCTAAAACGCGAAAAATCAGAACAGTAAGCGTACAATAACATGCGCATTTCGTAAAGGTGGGCCTCTGCACACGTCTCTGTCACTTTGATTTTGACTCGCACGACAAGCAAGTGGCCAAGAGACAACGACGTGCAAGGCCACCGTTTAAAACTCAATCCCTGTTTCTTCTTGACGCTTAACAAACGCGTACGAG
The DNA here is from genome assembly GCA_013436015.1 of Rhipicephalus annulatus. Classification (NCBI taxonomy): domain Eukaryota; kingdom Metazoa; phylum Arthropoda; class Arachnida; order Ixodida; family Ixodidae; genus Rhipicephalus; species Rhipicephalus annulatus. Next base: position 77,924 of record WOVY01006399.1, on the reverse strand, counting down.
TCACAACAAACGGGGGATATTGGTACCGCTGTGAACTCTGTAATAGGCACGACGAGAGTGCCGGGAAGGCCTGGCGGATGCGAGGGGTAGAACAACGAGCCGGCCGGAACGAGCGGTAGACAACAAACGCAGTAACTTTGACGCCACTTCTTCACGAGACGTGTCTTCAGTCTGGCGGCTTACATTTCGAGTGCTGTGCCCTTCTTGGCGGCACACAAATGCCCAGGTCTCACGGGTGCAGATTAAGCTACCAAGCTCGTACACGTATGCTAGCAAAATGATGGCTGTCTTGTAAGCACGAAAATGCAAACTTCCAGGCTAGAGAACGCAAGGTATCCTGGCAAACGTCCCTATATGATGCTAACCATGGTAACGTGAAAGAAAATACCAAAGAAAGCTCCAGTACCCAGTGAACGCAACGAAGAAGTGAATAGTGCTAGAAAGAAAAAAAAACGTACAAGAAACGGAGGTGCCCGTCAATTAGTTTTAGCAGATAATATTACACACTGCCTAATAAAAGAACATGCTGTAGCACAGGCACGTGAGCTGCTCAAAAATATGTGCATATGTGCATAGTAGCTGCTAAAAAAACCAAATGGGGAGGTTCTTGTACGTGGCATAGAGGAACACAATTACTGCAAATCAACGAAGCCAATGCTGATGAAGGAGCGAAGCCAAGTCCTAAGGTCTAGGTCTATGTTAAAGTCGCCTTCTAGTAAAATGACCGACAGATAGACGGATAGACGGGCGCTCAGACGGACGAGCAGTTGCACGTACGAACGGACGGCTGCAAGGACAAACGGACAAATGGAAGGACACATGGACGGGCACACAGACAGACGGACGGACAGAGCAGCATCTACCTTTAACCTAGATGCGCGCTATGAATACAATGTTGGCTCTATGTAACACCTGTGTTTCGGTCTGATGGGAAGCTATGACAGTGATGTCAACGGAAATTGTGAAAGTCTAAGAAGCTTTCGTCAAAAAAAAAACAACCTTAGCCGGCGTGAAGTTGGTCTGATTGAACAGAATCGTCAATACCCGAGATTATCATTGTGGCCTCTTTGCGTTGAAACGTTACCATGGAGCACTTATGACATCGGCTGATACAGGCTTACCGGTTTACTCGTACGGTAACTTTCCCGTTCCCAGCAGGGTCACCTAGCCGTAGCACTCTCTTCGATATGTAGCCTGGTTGTCAGAACCTTCGTGCGATAAGGGGACAAACATTAGACACAGGACTGATACATGACCTGTAGGTGAAAACGAGAAGGCAATGTTTGACGTGCCGTGTATGAGGAGGCAGTTAATCGTTTGCCCTCTGTGACATTCCCTATCTGTCCCGATAGAGCAACCTTACGCAACTGCCTTGTCTTGTCAAAAATGTAATTACAGGATGAAGAATAGCCACTGATAAAGAAAGGTCTCGTAAGAGAAAAATAAATAAAGTAATCCAGCTAAGTAGTCGATAACGTGACACTTTTAGGAGAGAAACTCTTTTAGGAGAGAAAGAAAATAAAACGCTTATGTTTGTTGAACTGAGCCAGCGCCAAACGGGTGCACGCTCTACAGAGTCTTCTGTGAGGTTAGCGTTCAATTACGGAGACAAAAAAAGAAACGGATGCAACCTTCGCATTGCGTTATCTGTAGACACAATATTATCGGTGCACATACAATGCTCATGATGTACATTCCGCAAAAAAAAAAGACTGCCTGCCACAGATATGTTGTAGGCCCGTGTGCTCAGATATGGGTGCACGTTAAAGAACCCCGGGTGGTCGAAATTTCCGGAGCCCTCCACTACGGCGTCTCTCATAATCATATAGTGGTTTTGGGACGTTAAACCCCACATATCAATCAATAAATTATCAAATCAATTCCTGCCACAGATATGGCCATTACGATATCAAGATAAGAAACTTTCGTACGAATTCCAGCTCATTACTCCACTGGGTGGAATGTAAGCACGACGATGTGCTGCGGAATGCTATAGTCTAGTGCACTACGCTACATTTGAATTGTTATCAGAGCAAACGTATATCTAAAGAAACTTTAACGTTGCAACACTTGTTACTTCGTTGGATATGGTTGCGCTCAAAAGGAGGCAAAAGCCACGCCCATTAGTTTGTTTCTGTTACTTCGTGTAGTAGCGCTTCGTAGTTGACGTCACCAAGTTGGGTATTCGGGGCCCACTCATCTCAGGATTCGCGAACACTTTAACCTTCTGGCTGTCATTTACGGAGAAATAAAAATTCTATTGATTTTAATCGGGTCTCATGCAGTGAAAGAGGTCTGTAAGGGAGGATAAAGTCTCGAAAAAAAAGAGTTTGTGAAAAAACACACAAACTCACGTCAACGACTTGAAGAAGCGTATAAATATGCCCTGCTGTGTGTAAAGTGCAAATCGTGCGCAGTTCTTCCATCCTCTGTGAGCGCTCCACAGGCCTAAGTATGAACCGCAGTATCTGAGCAGCAGTAGGTTGCTCATTACTTTGCTCAATCGTTTCTTCAGTCAGAGGTTAGAGTAATGTGACATAATTGTTTTGGGCTTTTGAGCATCGTAACCTCGATGTTATGAGGAACGTCATTGTGAGGGTTCCGTAAATTCTGACTACCTATACTGTTCTTTTAGAGTGCGCCGAAACCTGAGTGCATGAGTCTATAGCACTTCATCTTAATCGACATGCTGCCGCTGTGATCTAGGGCTAGATCCCACAACCTGCTGGTCAGCAGTGCAGCACCAATAAATACCCCTAGGCCACAACGGAGGGCCAGCTTCACTATGCGAACTGTGAAGTAACGAATAATGTCCGCACCATCACGGTGGTCAAGTGGTCATGCTGCTGAACTACTGATCCGAAAGTCGTGGAATCAAATTACCGCTGTGCCGGCCATATTTTCGGTCGAGGCGAGAATGTTTCAATGGGTGTACTTAGGTTTAGGTGCAACAATACCACATGGTAAAGATTTTCTGGACGCTCCACTGAGGCGTAGCTCATAATAACTTCGAGGGTTCAAGACGTAACATCCCAAGAATCATTATCTTTATAATGTATGCGAGGACTGGTGGACAGCTGTGCAGCGCGAGCGATGCGATTATCTTTACTCAGCAAAGTTTGATAAGGACCAAAAGAAAAGCCAATTGTATATGATTTTGAAAATTTTCGTACACATTTGTCCGTACACTGCAAAGCTTCTCGAATAAGCGATATGCCCTAAATTGAGAACGCCAACTTCTGTACAACAAAGTATTGCTTGTCCACTATATGAGCATTCAATATTAGAGTCATGGTCTCAGCACGACGGTGACCAGTATAGATTCTCCGATCTGGGGAACCCCCCTTACATGTGTGCAGCGAAATAAAGCGGCATATCCCACAATTCGTGCAGAGGATAACTGCTAATGAGTGCCAACAATAGAAGTTCAAAAGTCAATAATGCATACGGCTTGGAGTGGCGAGACTTACACGCTTCCCGTTTAAAGTATACCAAATGCGCAACAAACCAGTAGTCATCGGTCTAAAGGAGCACACCGATGGCGCGGCCTTTTAGCATATGGTGACTTTTCCGCAAAATGGACTTCCTAATACATCAGAATGTGTCAGTGAAAATGCGAGAACAAAATTCAGCTGAAAGGCACAACGTCGGACAGCGTGTATTGGGGGCGATGAAGGGGGAGGTGCAACTGGGTTTAAAGTCGGGGTGAGTTTTTCCAGACAATTTGTTGGAGTGACACAAGTGGTGTGAGCAGATTAGTGTGACCATTTTGGTAGGGTTGATATTTCACAATAATGTGAACACGAGCGATGTTAATCATGCATTCTTTGCAGTGTGACTGACTAATATAGCAATTAAGAAGCGCACTAACACAATGTGATGGCTATGGCCATTGCGTGCAACTAGCTGCTGAGTATGATGGCCAGTGAGTAAAAGTTTCAAAACAAGGAACGTCATCTGAGCTCGCACTTGAGCATTTTGTGACGCGTCTCTCTCAAGAGCATTCGTGTAATCGTGCTGCATGTGTCCAAGCGTGAACCCAGTACAACGTAGATAGATGATGTGACACTTGGTATGAGGGCTAACCATGAGAACTTCCATTTGAGTTCAGTTGAATGAGCTTTCTTTGTCTATTCGGTTGTCAACGGCACAAAACTTGGTAAGACTATAGACCTCGTAAACTTGAAAGAGCGTTGATTTGAACGCAATGAACAAATGACTTCGAAGAAAGAGGACGAGAAACAGGCGCTTGTAGAGCTGTTGTACCGAAATTGCTATTGCTCGTTTGAAAAAAAAAATAGACTTCTTGAAGTATATATATCTACAAAAAGTAGCAACGGCGTGTCTTTGCAGACAACAGCTTTGTCTAGACGAAAGCGAGAAAAGAGTTTTGCTTGAAAATAGCATCTTTCATCCAATTGCTTGCGCTTTCTCTTCAAAGCTCACGTTGTACGCGTTTTACGGCAGCAAACTAAATTATTCACCTTACTTACCGCGGGGGCTTGCACATTTAACTTGCTGCAGTGTCAAATAGTGTGAGTGTATATGCAATTCTGTAACACCTCATAATGAACAGGACAGTGTCTTATGGAGATAGCAAGTCATAAAAACCAGTTTGGGTCTAAGTGCGTGAAGATTCGGTTAGGAAACTGGCGGCGAGGGTTACAACGGGTCCGGACGACACCTCTGCAACGTGTTAACTCGATAAGTACAGACAGAGCGTAGAATTTGTTCTTTCAGAGCAGCTGTACTAGAAAGCCGTTGGCACCAGTGGCCACCGAAAGAGGTGAAAAATGGTCTCCAACGAAGCGTCTCGGGGAAAAACTTTCGTAACGTAGGAAGTCATGAAGACTGCAGCGAATGATTGTAGCGTGATTCTCAGTGTGAAAGGGTTATCATTATGTTGGGGGGAAAGTTTTTTTCAGCTATTGCTTTCTAGCAGGTATTTCGCTTAAATGTTTAATACCCGTGCCACAATGGCACACGAAATGCCTGTCAGTATTTAATGCAACAAGTTTTTGAAGGGCATAATAACGCGACAGCGTTAAAAAGCTCGTGTCGCAGAAAACCCGGCACCGGTGTCGGCCCTGTCGGTTGTGAGCGAAAAATCCCCTGTGCGGCTGTGACCGAAAAATCAAGTTACCGATATAGCCGCGGGAGGCCGCTTCTTGTCCAGGCGTGTGCGCGCGATCACACTGACAAAGCCGCGCATTCAAAGAAAAAAGTGCTCAAGGTTACGAGGCGTGGTAGTGTCTTTGCCCTGCCGCCCCTCCCTGCTTAGCTTTTAGCCCTTTCGTCGGGACGAGAGAAGAGATATTGTAATTGCAGCATGCGACAAACCTTTGTAACTACACTAGCACAGGACGGATTCTCAAAATTTTTTGTGGCATTGAATTCATGAACCATTAAGCTCTTCTGTGAATTCATTCCTTGCTTACTTGAAAAAGTGTTTCAGGGACCCTTAAACACATTTTTTTCAAAAGTGTCACGAAATTGAAAGACGAGCCCATTCGGCGATAGTAGCGCACGCTGGTCCAATCTACTGTGTGCGTGTTTGTGTGCGTGCGTCTGTAGGTAACAAAACATAGTAATAAGCATGCACTTAGCGGTTGAAGGGTGTACTAAAAGCCGTATTTTGCTATCGCGTTCAACTCTTAAATGCGAAGCTTAAGGGTCTGCCTGCCTTTTTTTTTTCCGGCCAAGCTGCAACACGTACGTTAACATTTATTGGAATTGGACCTGGTTGTATAAATAACAGTGACTTTAGAAAAAAAGCACTCTTAAGGTAATGATAAAATGTGAACACACATACACTTATCAAATGTACTCTGCGTTCACAAACAGATAAATGTAAAAATAAGTGTACCAGTACATTGAGTTCGTTCCTTTATTTTGCAACACAGCGAATGACCATGCCGAGTTAGGCTATGGCATGTTAAATACGAAGCCTAGAATAGGATATGACAACTGTCATGTCAAAACCAATGTAATTATAAAGTGAATTTCACTACAGGACAACCGGAAAATCATGTGATATGTGTTGAAAGTTATTTGTAAAATAGTTTTGCCACCTCAGGTCCCATTTCTATGTTTTATGTACGCCGCACTTAACAGGCTTTGGTGTTGTAAGTGCGAATTTCTCAGTCGAATGAGTTCTAGCGATGGTATTAAGTTATAAATGACGTTACAGCTATTGTAGTTTGATTTTCTTGTATGGCAAGGCGTTAGTATTTTAAATCTTAAGACATTAAAGAGTTATTGGGAGTTTCTGTGCTAGTAAGGCATAGCTATAAATTCGGTTACATGCTCATAACGTGATGCACAAGCAAAAAATGACCAGAGAACATCCTATCGGGACATCAGAAATTGCTGTTGTTGTAGCCGAAATTATCTGTGTGTGCTGAAAACGAGGATGGAGCAGCAGCACACTTACCTTCCAGACAATAAACATTTTTAAAGACGATAGTCTTTCGTGGGGACCTTCGAAGCAAAAACCTTGGTCTATCTGTCTGTCTGTCTATTTATCTGTCTATACTTTTGTCTGTTTTCCGCCCTTAATAATATTCCAAAACGGCACCAAAGTGGCCAAACAATACTCCAAATGGCCGAGCCCATCCGCATCACCCACCAATATTGTCCAAGATTCAGTATTCATGCTTGTACGATTGTCAATTCAAAAGCAATTATTTCGCATATCAGAGGCCCCATAACAACATGCCAATTTTCTTTATGTGTGTCTTTTAGTAGAAAAGGCATACACAAGTAATTCCAAGGACCGTAGCGTTTATCACGTTGCGCTGACCAGACATCGCTTGCACGAAAAGGGAAGTATTTCCAACGCTTTGCTAAGACGACACGGTGGTGGCACCTACCCGTCGCCTTGCGTTCTACACCTTATCACTTCCGAGACGGGCGCGCAGGGAACGCACGCTTCGTTTTTCCCAGATAACTGCCAGATAGCGCTCATGTCTCACGTGTGACATGACTTGATGCGCTCGTTCGCCTCCGCTGCACGCTCGAGGCACACTAAAGCAGTGCTTCCAGTATACTATTTACCAATTGTCTTGCGCAGATTATCAAATAAACATTTTGTTCACTCTCTCCAGGCACAACACTATCGTCTTTCGACTACATTGGCAGTGTAACATGCAGATACGGGGCCAACTTTTGTCCAGAAAAACAGATGGAAATCGTTTCGCTTGTGTAATATAAGTCATCAGCATGAATACAAGAAGTATTAGTACTAGAGCAGAAATATCACTGAAGTCAGCGAAAAAAAATTTCTAACACTATAAAAACCTCTTGGCACCACAGACCCCCAGAAAAAGTCTCGCGATGATTTACGCAGTAAAAATAGCGTGCCACAAAACGTCAGAACTTTTCCAATGGTATTCAGTTCTACTTTTTGCCTCTACAAGATTATTAGAAAGAGCAACACAGTTGTCAGTAAACTGGTATGGAAGCATAACAACAAAAATACCTCGAGCCAACGAGAATTAGTAGTGAACGCCGCAACAGTGCGTTAGTATCTCGTTAGCAGACCAGGAAGGAGTAGTTCTATAGAAACGGCTTGATGCACTTGAGAGACGTGAAGTCATATCAGCTGCAGTGACGTTTAGTATAGTATATATACGAATCTGCTACTCTGTACAAGCGAAGAAGAGCTATTGTATGTAATTTGCCCAAGATTAGGGGCAGTGAGCGGAGAAAATACATTTCAAGGCACAACATAAGATGCACCCATTGTAAGGGTGGTTAAACCAGGATTACCCTAGCTCATACTGTACCAATAAAGAAGGAAAGAACAAAAGAAACTCCAATGATGATTGAGAGGAGCAAGAAACGTCACATGCGTCTGGCATTGGCATCCTTGAACTTCCCTGAACAACAGAGGTCACGCAGAATCACGTGAACGTGAAAAATGAGCCTATTGTAGAACAATGGAAAGCACAATGTAAACATCAGCGGTGTGTTCCCGACCTCCAAGCGCCTATTGTTCGCATGCGTTCACCTAACAGACTCACACTACTCAGCACCCGCTACAGTCGTCCCAACACAATGCGTGACTTCAAACCTAAGACTCCGTGACAACAACTTTGCGATACACGATCTTGGAGTCCATGCTAATAACGTACCGATTGTACCATTTGAAATCATAGAGCTCAGCGCGTGTTCTTGGAGCGAAATCAATCGAGCGAGTGCGGCGACCAATTTACTATCTCTAGATTTTAATAGCCCACGCATAATATGAATGAAATAATTCCTGTCTCATTAATAATCCCCAACGTGCTCTTCGCCTTCTTGCTATTTGCAGATACAATAAGTGATGTATCTGTGTACCAACCCTAGAGGGCTTTCAATTCCGTTTCTTAATAATGTGCTGTTTGCGTATGTATGTTCATGCGAAACGTGGCTTGACTGCACAGTAAGGGACTTTGATCAAATAACGAGTTCTTTGTAGTACTTGCTTGCAAGATAGTTTACGTGGCAGCATGGCTCTGGAATGTTATGCTCCAGAAAGACCAACGTATTAATTTAGGTTTATAATACGCGATATGCATATGGGAATCTCGTAGAGTAACTTCTTAACGCAATTCGCAAATTTCAAGCACAACTTTTTCAAATTAAGAGGTATCGTAAAACGGCTAGGCACCTCGTAAGTTCAACAAATGCACAAGTGCGATCGTCATGGCTATACTTTAGGAAAGAAAAAAAAAACATCGATAAGTACAGACTGTACACCAAGTATATTATAGGCATTCTTTCCTGATCAGTTTTTTATTGGTGAAAAAGTCAGCTACTGAAAGGCTTGTACGCTTTTTACATCTTGATAATAATGAAAAACAAGCTGATAAACTTGATTAGCGCATTGCCTCACAATTTTTGTGCATTCGAACAGAAAAGAACAGAAACAAAAATGTATTAAAACATACAGCGTACGAGTTCATTTCTGCACAAATAAATCAAAAACATATATCCCAGTCTCTTTTCGTTCGCTAATACATTCTTCTGTTCATTACCTGCGCAACGGCTTTTTGGGCATTACTGAAAAGAAATCGGCGCGCAAAAATGCCTTTACCCAAGAACTGCCAGCCTAAGTCGTAGCCTGCTGACGAAATGTAGATAAGGCTTCGCACGTCTGCATGCCTAAAATCGATAACATTGCGCAGGCATTCTTAGAACGCAATTGAAAACGCGGTAAAGAAAAGAACTGACAGCAGGAGACTGCTGCTATTTCGTAACGTCCGTAATACGCCATAGCTTCGAAGAGTTGGGAGGAGTTGCACAGAAACTCCATTACAGAGAGTCGGGGAAACGAAAATTCGAGAAACAGAAAGACCAGAAAGAAACGTGCGAGTGAGGAACCAACGTCATACCTTTGCACACCGGCGCCAAGGCGATACGGCTCCGCAGACAAATTTTTAAGTTTGCGCGGCGCCATCAAGCTGCGGACATCGCGCTGAGGCAGGGATACTGTAGGATAGGGAGGGCAGGAGGGTTGTGCTTGGCGCTAAATAATGCACGGGAAATGTCGAAGGCGAGCCGCTATCGATCGCGAATTCGGAGTGTGTAAAGAGAAGCGAGCAGGTCTATCGGGTGAGTCCGCGGAGTTCTCGACTGCCGCCGGCCTTTTCTGGGATCATCTGCACACTGCTACCGCCGGCTACTTCCTGGCGTCAACGGAGCCATTGTGGTCGAGAGACGCGTCCGTGGATCCTCTTACTACGATGACAGACCCAGTGCCATTAGGAGCGAAAAACAAACAAACAAACAAACATACAAAGAAACAAACAAACAAACAAACATGTGAAATGGTTTGCCGGATGCGCCTGCTGGTGATGATGGTTGTGCCGATAATAAAGATGCGCTACATATCTACATATTCTTATAACATTGTATAACACATTTTGGTGCGATTATCTTCCTGTTTTTAATTATGCGGATAATTCATTATTCCTTGTATCTTGTTTTTTTTTTCACCAATAATGTAAGGAATCCCGTATGTCAGTTGGAATGTTATTGTTTGTTCTTCATGAATGTATACTACCTGCAATGTGCCCTCTGTAATGACTCCAACATTGGAGTCGACAGTATTGCAAATAAATAAATAAATAAAATAAATAAAACAAACAAAAACTTCACATCACGGTGAGAAAAAGCAAGAAGAGTGGTCTGTTTGTGGCGTGACTCGGGAAACGAGTAAAGGCCCCTGCTTATATTACGGGTTCGGGCACCCGACGAAATTCGAAGAGCCACAAAGCAAAAAGCCGGACCGGACGTCTGGCTGTATCGAAGGCATAAGAACAACTGCTGCACTTGCGGCAGGCCCTTTATTCGTCATTATTAACACGGGAAGAGCGCATATAAACTTCCAACTGAGTAGTAGTAATAGTTGTGGAAAGTTGGTAGTCCATTACTTGAGGGGAATTGCAAAACAACGAAAAGGCGGACCCCCTCCCCCCCCCCCCCAAAAAAAAAATCGTTCCACGTCCATTAAGACAAAGACTGGATTGGCCGTCGTAAGGCGCAGTGTGTGTTTTTTAATGCAGGAGAGAACGGCTGTGCATCGATGTTTGAAATACACAACAGTGCCTTTCTATTAACTTCAATTGGCGCAAACAATCGATTCACCAGAACTGCAAAGTCACTCATAGGCAGCGTTATTCTCTTCGTGACGCACGAAACGCATGTTCATACGTCACCTTCGTGTATTAAAACGCTATTATCTTCGTGTGCGTGATCAACTAAACATCACGATTACACCATTCTCGCGAAACGAAACGCCTGAGTTGCTGCTACTTGAAATAGCAATTTAGTTTAGTGTTGCTGGCCATCGGAACGACGAGCAGCCCAACATGCGACAACTGTAGCTGTTCAAAAACAATCGCCGACCTTCTCTAAAAGTGTCCTCGCTTCAGTGCACCAAATAAATAACTTTCGAAAGTTCTAGATAGACTTGGCAATCGCGAATTGCTGGAAGAAAGGGTCTTAGGACACTGGCCTAGACCGTCCTCGGCAAGCAAGGCAATGAGAGCGTTGTTGCGTTTCTTGCAGGCAACTGGCCTCAGAGACAGACTGTAAGCAGTGTCATCTATCATACTGTTGTTCTTTCTTGACATCATTTATATCCTCCCCTCTTCTTCTTCCTCCTTCCTGCCTTAGTGATTGAAAAGGTAACGCCTAGGTGAAGGAAAGAATAAGCACCTATTAGCTAGGACTGGAACACCAGTTTTGAGACTGTGTTTGTTCAGAGTACGTGCGACTATGGCAGAAGCTGGCTTCTTTAGTTTGCGAGCGCTAATAAGACACCTCTGTCAGATGAGTTTGTTTTATGTAATAAACTGGAACAACCCTAGCAGGGCGACAGCGGTTGTAAGATCCATAACATTTGTGGCATTATAGCTGGCCCCTTGATTAGACTCACGGCTGTAGAGTTGCTACACGGTAGTAAAAGTGGTCGAACACGCTTCCTTATCTCTGTAATTCATCGTTGCTTTCACTCTCCGTTCCCATACTTCAGCGCCGAGCAGCACGGCAGAGCAAACTACAGACCAGGCTATCCACAGTGTCCTTGTTCCCCGTTATGGGGGTATAGAACTTTCCGTCTGTACAATGTAATTCGTCTGATGTAAAATTGCCGATTGCTTAGACTGTGCAGCATGCGGAGACAGAACGCCTTCTCTCTTGTACCAGAACTGCAGCGTCCGTATTCCAGCATAGCCCCACAAATATCTTAGCATTCTTTCCTTGCGTTTGAACCAGTGAAAAGCACGAGATGTCCAGTGATGCAGGCCTGCTCGAGTCCTCGCATTCACCTGCCTTTTTTGTGATAATACAATGAGCGTACACAAACAGATGCTGACGACTTAGACGAGGTCACGGGGAAGTCCTGGAGCACAGTTCTTTTGCAATCGCTGATATTGAATAAAAACACAAAGACGCCTGCCACAATAGAATAAAAGTGTAGTTAGACGTCTCGGCACACAGAACGGGAGTCTTGTTCACAATACAGCAATGCAGTATACAATATAGCATTGTGAACAGGGCTCCAGCTGTGGGTCACGAAATGTCTTATTGCATTTACATTCTCTTGTGGTCAGCGTCTTCGTCTTTTTATTCAGTGAATCATCCTGACCAGACGGGCGCCCTTCGAGGCTTTGATTTCATTGCTGATATTCAATGTTTGTGGAATATTTCTTCGTCCAAATATTTAAAAGCCATGTGCCGCAGAGATCGTATAGTTATGAGTCTCAGCCTGGTGAAGTACTCTAGATGACCGTTCGGGTTTACTTCACGTGTGCCCCAATGAAGGCACATGGGCTGTCATTTTGGATTTTGCCACCATTTAAATGCAGGGGCCATGGGCAGCAATCACACACGCGACATCATACTTAGCAACGTAATGCCATTTGTGGCCCCAGAGATCCCTTCTCACATAATATAGTGCGAAGAATGCTATCGAAGAATGCTATCTTGCGTTTCTTTCACCCTGATTTGCGTTCTGTTACAAGAACAGAACATAATTAATATCTTAGACACACAATCAGCGCGCATGCAAACCTCTAAGCCTTATTTTATTTTGAAACATAGGCAGTTCACCTTTCTTCTTCAGCTATCCATTCAGTCGTATTGACGTTTCAGTGTGCGCAATTAGCAAAGGCATCCTGTCTGTTAAATGACAATGGTATGTCCTTGGTATTTCCCATCGACCATATTACCCCCTTAATTTTGAGCTATGTAATTGTCGGAAAAGGCGTCTCACAGTTGATAAATCTTGTCAACGCTATATATTGCGGGTGCTATGAATTCACAAGCACTGTCTCGTAACTGCGAAGCGACGTTCATTGAGTGGTATTCATTGTCACCATTGTTGCAGCGAGACAACGCACGTCCTCATTTGTCTGTGCAAAAGAGGGAGTATGTTCTATTTTCGCTAAATAAAACAGCTGCTCTGATCTTTTCTCCCAACGCATCATTTCGCTCGCATACCTACATACATACATACATACATACATACATACATACATACATACATACATACATACATACATACATACATACATACATGCATACATACATACATACATACATACATACATACATACATACATACATACATACATACATACATACATACATACATACATACATAGATTTTGCCGGTGAAAACTACTACGTAGATTCGATCTAGATTCTAAGTTGGCTCATGAAAGTAAGATTTTAGGACAATTTTGAACTTCAAGGACACGAATGTCCGAAAGCATGGTCATGGTAATATGCGACCCCGAATGCACGTTCAAAGGAGAAAGTTTTCAGCTGCAAGCTTCAAAGGCAAAACTTTTTAATTAAACTGGACACTTTCAGAATAAATATTTCACGCCTGAAATACGAATGAAGCGGTATGCCAAAATAAATCTTATGGCAATGGAAGAGGCGAAGAAAGAACAGCAAAGGTGGCTATACTCCAAGAACGAGACAGAGAGAGTAGTTTTACTTATTTTGGGGAGTTTCTAGTGTACCCATATATAACTCACTGCACAGATGCACGTTGGCTCTCCTTGTGGAGCGTTACACTTTCTCTGGAGAGACGTGTTAGGCATCACTCTCCATGAGAGAGTTAATGCGAAGACTCACCAGAAAGAGCTGTAACTACTCATTTTTTTATAGAGTGCAAATGAGCAAGATGAGCATGCGTTCTGATGAACAATGGTGCGGGTAAAGGCACATAAGTTACCGAAAGATGATAACTGTGCATGCTGGAGCTCCGATACCGCGCTAAACTGTCAATCGGGGCGCTGCGCTCAAATTACAGACGGCTGAATATCGTCCGGTCGAGAAAAAGTATTTTGTTGGACGTTATCGGTAACCCATTGTAAAAGACAGGGTTGCCTACTGATCTTGGAACACGCTTTCGTCCCTCGTCCCGATGGTCACTCGCTTGTCTGATCCAAAACAACACTTACACAATGTTGTCGCTGAGTTGGCTACAAGGATGCCCCCACCGTCAAGCTCCACCTATGCAGGGCTGAGGGGCTGACGACCAGCATTTTGGCTTGGTCCATGGTCACAGCAACCGCAAAATGAGTCCATGACACGTCGAAGCACATGATGTCGTGGATGCATGAATGAAATTTCGGCGTATCGTATAGGGTGTCATGCAACAGTACAGCGGCTATTAACAGGTAGTGGCTTCTGCCTTATTCCAAATGCTTCTAAGACATTTTCAACTGTAGTTTTTAGATACCTTCGAGTCACTATCGATTCCCACTTGCACAAGAAGTATGCAAACGCCACCGAGATCTACTCAATGCGAGTTCTTTATCAGCTTGCACATGCACCGGTTGCCGCCACAATGTTGCAGCAATAACAAAGTTGTATACTGTAAGGGCGCTTTGCCTGAAGAGGACATTCACGTTAAACGTCCCTTATGACCTAAAGCAGGGGTTCTCAGGCATGGTGGTCTCAGGGAAGCCTGCTAAGCTTCCTTAGGTACCAATGACCGACAACAAAACAACACGGGACCACGGAAAATTATAGCGAACAGGTGTTCAGAAACTGAAGCGGCTAAAGTGATGCCTCTGTATTGCGCATTTGCGACAGGAAATAAAAGTCAAGAATGGTAAACGCGTGACACAAAGTGCAGATTATATAAAATGCACAGGTTTCTTGCGATGCTTGAAACACCGCAACTTAATGTCCAGATGTGTACAGTATTTATAAGAGCCACGGCTTTATTGTTTTTCAGTGCTGCGCAACGTCATATCTCCATGAGTCCGTATAGGCTTCTGCTCAGCGAGAAAAAGAAGCGAATAAAAAAAAAGAAGACAGGGAGGTTGACCAGATGCTAGGATCCGGTATGCTACCTTGCACTGGGATTAGGAAAAGTTTTCACGGTAACCCCAGCGTCCCGATCACTTTTATCAATGTCGGCGTGTTTTTAGATCTCCCAGTAGGAAACCCCTATGACCTTTCTGCTCGAGACGAAACAGAAAGCATGCTCGATTAATCACAGCGAACAAGTGCTCCGGGTGACTCGAGTGCGTCTGCAGGCAATCAGGAAGATAAATTATTATGGAACACTCTACTAAAAACAAAACAAAGTTTATGAGATACAACCAGGACAGCGTACATGTCTGTTATATCTCACAGGCTTATATCTTCACTCTAGAATCGAGCCCACCCAGACAATTGTGTGATCGCAATTTGCAGTTAGGGGGTCACCTGTGTACGACACTGCTTTTGGTGTTTCGAGCCGAGTTAGCCCAACTTTACCCTTAAAAGCAAAGTGACCTAAACAGAAGCACTTGGACAGCTAGAAAGGTGAGCGCTTCGCTTGCCTACAGAGTGTTGATGTAGAGGTGCCACAGGTTATTTATAAAAACCTGCCTTTTTTCACTTAATGGCAATTGGAGACGTGGCGCACTACCACGCGTACGCTGGTGTACTAAATGGAAGTTAGTTAAGGAAGGAAGCAAACACAGAGGCAGACGGCAAGGAGGTTAACCAGAAAGACTGCTGTTCTGGTTTGCTACCCTACATTAGGTGCCAGGGAAGGAGAATAGAAAGAAGAGAAATAGAAGAGAGCGATGAGAAGATAGAAGTCAGATGTTTGCGACACATTTCAGAGGTATAGTCTGGTTATTAGCAAGTGCAACTAGTAATAAAGCAACACGTATACTGGTGTGGTATGAAAGGACGTCTTTCGCACTAATTCAAATGAGAGACAAAACTTGCAAACGTAATTAGACCAAACAGGGCCCAAGTTTACCAAATCAGAGGTGTAAATTTTGTGAGCCGGAAATTTGTAAGTGTTCTTTGGCAATGTAGGCCAATTTTGACAGTAGGACAGGTATTAAGATGGCCTAGCTGGCGTTATTACGAAGAAATGGAGGGCAAAAGGGTTTCGCGAAGATTCCACGGAATTTTTCTTTATTCAACCACTAGTAGCTACATATACTTTCTATTATCGAAAGTCTGCCCCTAGGCAAAACATTTCTTATTGAAAAATATGGTTGCATATTAGCTTCGTGTTGAAAATCAGTAAATGTGCTGAAAAGCGATGAAGTAGCTTTTCACGCTACCTTCAAAGTCAGCCGGCGCACTTGTTGTTGGCGGTGATTGCAGGTCGGATCAGAAGACAAAGGGCATAACAAAAGGCGGGTCAGCGAACCTCTTTTCTTGACAGCAGTGAGTCTGAATATCATTTTGTGATGAGTTTTGGTTATAACCATTACCCGGTGACCTTCTGCTCTCGAACGCTTGTCAATAGAGGAGGTTTATTATTATTTTTTTGCAATAAAGCGCAGCACAGTTCCTTGAACACTGTGCGTGAACCTGAATGGGTAGATTAAAAAATTTCGTAATACGCTATTTCACGCGTATCCACGCAAATACGGTTGCACTTATCCCGAGCGTCAAGGATACGTTCATGACGAAACAAGCGCTAAAAATACACGCTCTCAGAGAGGACAAAGACAAGCGCTTACTAGCACCTGAAAATTTTATTTGGAAGCGAACACGAATACATCACACGTATGTACGTCATTCCCGACTTCCCCTGTCATCATCAACAACGTGATGTAACGAAAGATGTACTCCCGTAATCGATGGCACACAACCAGAAACAAACACGTGTCAAGAACTAATAAAAGAAAATGTAAAACAGAAAAAACAAAAAAAAACAACAAAAAGAACACTGGGTTATATGACGTCCAAAAAAGCGAATTCCGGATCTGTTAGAAGAACTGACGCAACTGTCCCCTCCATTCCTTATTTTTTTTTAGCACTTGTTTTATCGTGAACCTATACCAACACGCCCAGCTGGCAGTCATCCTAAAGAATATGTTGAGAATGTACGGAAAGATATACGTTACCGGAGGGATGGACATCCTCTATCGGTCCTCCCTACGACCCCTCGTTGTTCTTTTTTTTCAATTACACTGCTGCGATTAGTGTTATTCGCCCAATTTGGGCATTTTGGTGGAGGAAGGACTAGCAAGACCGTCATTGAGGAGAATACTAGCAACTTTGAAGATAGTGTCTTTACTGAAACGGACATATCTAGCAATACTCAGTCACGCAAACTCAATGCATCGTCTATGAGTGCCAGAACTTATGCGAGGCCTTGTCGGTTCTGTTTTCGTGCGAGCGTCTACCGTTTGTATGTGTCCTGTATGTAGATAGATATGTCTATATGTCTTGGGCAAAAAAAAAATTGGTTGAATTCAGTGTAAGATAACGGTCATTTTTATTGGGCAAGTTACGAATGCCCATAGCTGGGGAAAACCACCTGTCGTATATTTTGGGATGCTGTACACGAATCGCGAAAAATTACGAAAATCGCGTTACTTTGATAATGCGTCGTGTAAAGCTACTCTAACATATTTTAAAATTACACTTGCAGCTTCTTGAAGAACCGCAAGTTGTTGCCTGTATGAACGAAATATTTCAAACTTCAGTGTTCAGCAACAGCTTGCTCTGTATAATAATTTGTTCTTTATTATATTCGTTTAGACGAGGGTAAATAGTGAGTCACAAATGACTTCAAGTGTTACATGAAAACATGGGCCATAGCTTTGCTTGCTAAACCAGGACACTCGAAGTACTCCATTCTATGTGCCTCTATAACGTACACAGAAGTTCCCACATGGCGGGCGACTCACCCGTACAATGTTCCGGCTTTCAGGTGCACGGACACTATTCCGTCCAAACGACGGCGCAGCTAGAAATCAATGTCACCATAACGAATCTTCGGAAGCAACGAAGTTTCGGATGCACAAAGAGCACTCAAGCTTAGGAACGTGAATCCCGAGCGACGCCTGTATGTCGCTCCGAGACGAGGTGTAGACTGGTGGTAGACGTTCTCTAGACAAGCTCTAGACGAGTTCACAAAACACCGCACATTGCCGAACCACGCCGCACATACACGTGTACTCCAACCATTGTTTCGCTATTTTCTCTGGTTCTTCTCTTTGCAACCGCACCGGTAAATGAATGAGCAGTTCACTCGCAATCTTCTGGTTTAGTCGAAGTAGGTATACCTCAGCTTGTATGAGGCTCTAGATGTTCTGAGTGATGGGCGTCAAAATGAAAGTTGCCGCCTCCGCCAAGGCGCGAGCTCCAAGAAACGTGAAAAGGTTTGCACACAGGCAGCGCGGTGAGCCGACTGGGTTTGGTGACGGTGGTGACGCACGGCGCAACTGAAAAGCGGCCGAGCTCCTGTAAACGATAGCGCCGCGGGCGACGCTACTAAGGTCGGGTTTTGAGCCGCAGCGCATTTTTTCCCCCTCTTCTTTTGTTCCGCCAACTGTCGCGAAGCTCGCAGAGGGCGCGCGCCGCACGTGCGACTGCAGCGACAGTCAGCCGAGCGGCGGCGGCACAGACACGTGCGGGGAAGGAGGAAAATTACGAAGAGGAGAAAGGTACGAAGAGAGAGAGAAAGTCTGCGTATTCGTGCGCGAGAAATATGAGGGAGAGAAACACCGTAATCTGTCATTTCACTCTCTCTCCACTGGTTTTTTTTCGACATGCGTATGTTTCAAGCCGAGATAACTGTGCACTACATAATATAGGCAAACGAGTCGCGCTCTAGCGACGGCAGCGCCACTCGGTGACTTCTCGCTTTGCTAAAAGCTCGGAACGTGGCTCGCTCACACCTTCTTGCTCATGCTCTCTTGTTCCTTCTCCTTCCCGCCTACACGTTTTTAAATAAGTCCTCCTATTTTAGACGCATAAATTCGGTCAGCTTCGCCATGGGCCAGGGAAAGACGGCATTTTCCATATTCTGCATTTCCACATCCGCAATTTTCGTCGTCTGCGCCGCCTGGCGCCATCGGTTCCCATGCTTTCGACGATGGCTCATAATAGAAATGGGGTGTTCCTCCCGAGCTTCCAGGGTTACATCCGCTTCGTTTACTACGTATCTCTGGGGCTCCGCGCTAGAAGTGCCAATTCACTTGTTAAATAGGTGCGTGAAGTGCATAACCTATTCGATATATGTCCAAAATAACTCTGAAAAAGACTGGATGTTTTTTTTTTTGCTTTCTCTCTGTAGTTCTTCTACTATTATTACCTGCCAGGGGCGTAGCCGTGGGGTGGCACACCAGGCACGCTACTGCCCCCCCCCCCCCAGAAACTTTTTCGCCAGGGCAAAGAGAGCGAAAAATGGCCACTTTAAAAAGGTGCCCCTCCTGAAATGAAAATCGTGCCGCCCCCCCCCCCCCCCACACCTCCGAAAAATTTTCTGGCTACGCGCCTGCTACTAGTAAGCCTTTCCTCCTGTATATTGAACTAACCCATCGAGCTCTTAAAGTTCGCATGCTTTCCATTTTTTTTTTAGAAGCTTGAGATCCATGATCATTCGTTCTAAAAGCTGAGAATGATTCCACGGCTGCATGTGAGATATAAAAAGCACAAACATTTTTCTCTCTAAATCTACGGTTGCTGGAAGGTATGTTAACGTTTACCCGTAAACCACATTTTCAAAAGGCCAGAAGCCATTGCTTTCTCAGACAAAGATATATAGTTGAATAAAGAAGTTGAATTGCTACGCAAAATGCCCTTTTCTCTGACTAAATCTGTTGAAGATTCCTCTCTGATGCATCATTTACGTTGGTACATCTGATATGGCATGATTGAATTCACTGATGGTACATCTGGTGACTCTAAATATACGGCGAGGGAACTCGACAGCGGCGTTGCGACGCTGGAAAAAAAACAAAACTAACTGGCACCTTTAGTAAATGTAGCTGGTTTTAATTGGCCATGCTTTCTCGTTTAAAAAATTATTTTGCTTTAGCCCTTGCTTTGGCACAGTGCTCCACACGTGAGAGGACACTGACGTTTGCTTAGTTGTTCAAGTAATCTTGCTTATCGCCTCCGTTGTTTTTTTCTTCTAAAGTGGTACCGATGCTTCAAGCGTGAATAAGAGTTACGCAACAACAGTGTTGGCGTGCGCGCTATTCCCATTTGAGCTTCGGCCGGCTGACGCTGATGGAGAGCGTGGTTTTGGAAACTAGGGAACGAAAATGGCGCGTTTATTGGCGAACGTGGAGCTTTCTTCGCACACGGTCGTACGGAGCCGTTTTGTTCGTTTTTTTCCTAGGGGGGAGGGGGTTTGAGAGAGTGAGTCTCATGCAATCTCTCAGAAATAGAAGCTGGCGTGTCTTCCGGCGGTATCCAACAATTTTACGTCCGAGAAGCCGGTTTGAGCAAAGCAGTGGGACGGCTTCTTTCAGTAAAACTGGCCAAGATGTTTGCAAAAGGTTTCATGATAGCTTAATGTTTACTTTTGGTTGTGCTTTTTGAGCAGTAAACCAACAAACACTATGAATAGGGAGTCACGAGTGACAACACGATTGTAACTTCCCACGTGCTGAAACAAGGCAGCTTTTTAACAACAGGATGAGTTGCTGAATATAGTAACTGGAGATTCGTGCAGCTGTAGCGAATGAAAATTTCTTTTTTGTATAGTGTGGACATGTACCAGAGAGACCCATCATAGACGCATTCCTTCATACAAACCCTCAAGATGTTGAAAGGCACAGCCTTGTCTACAGGAGGACTTATTGATTTTTTCTTAAATAGCAATTATTACTAAATTCATCCTTGCCAGCTTGTTGTATAGTGCTCTGGCAAGTGTCCACTACCACGCCCGAATATTTGAACAGAGAAATTTGTTTAAAACTATACTGCCATAAAAAAACCGGGAAGGTGGTTATAAAAAGGAAAGAAGCCTTCTACGGTAAACGAAATGAAGTTTCTCTGGTGGTTGAATGTTCAGTAAGAAATTTTTTCAAGGCGTGTGTGTAACATGATGTCTTTCAAATTTTTTCGAAATATTGCCGCACTAAACTACTACTTACGTTCGGTGAATTTACAAATAGGATTGCCAACTCTAATTTACTTACACAGAGCATTCGACATCGGCATGGACACATTTATAACTTAAAAACGAGATTTCTGAAACACCCCGCGTCGTGCTTCCTAATGAAGTAACGTTCTCTTTAATGCCAGAGTGTTTCGCGAAAGGTCACTGGCTTATACCAAATGAAATAACAAAGTAAACTTTCAAATTCTCAAAGCTGTGTTCCCGAGCTATTAAGCTCGGTGTCACGCTAGGTGGAAAAGTCCCCCACTCTATAGATCTTATAGCGCCGATAACCTCCCGGGCCCTGCAACAAGTCCTTAGTGGTCGTCCTCACGCTCAAAAATCTGCATGCGTTAAACGTGCCAGATCAGAATTATGCTCATCATTTGCTGTGACCTGGCCGCAGCTGTACCATTCTCCTCAACCAACGCAGTTAGAAGGCCTCGTTCTCCGGCACGTGAACTCACGCTTCAACAATAGAACACGACGGAATCAAAGACGATATCGATCACCGCTCGTCTACACAGCTTGGGTCACAGTATCCAGCTTGACCTTCAGTCAACCATATCTCGAGCTGAGGGGACACTTGTGTGCCACCTGTAGCTCTGTTCCTGCCCCATGCCTGCTCTGTTCATGTTGGAATGGCGAACAACCCTGTATACACGCGAGAAGATGCGAAGAAACGATTGTCTGTTTCGCATGTGAGTGACCTAGTTCCAGTGCTCATTGGGAAGAACGTTCTTATACTTTAGACAAATTTCATAAGCGTCTTTTGTGGTAAGAAAAGGTGCTGTGGTACTAGCTGAATGGGTCCAAAAAATAAAAGCTGTGAAAATTACTTATGCGCTTTAAAGAACAGGGCTTAGGGACCGACCTCACATGGGGCGGTAAGCTGATGTGTCCTTCGGTTCGTGCTCCTTTTCTTCTTTGTAGTGTCTCTTTTATATTCTCATTCGTCATCCCTTTCGCCTTACTACAAAACACAGAAGAGCCAGCCAGACTAAGAACTGGCTAACTTCGCTATGTGATTGCTGATAAGTATTATATATAAAAGTGATAAGTAATGTTGACACACTAACTGAAGCGAAAAAAGAAGATAATTATGTGATGGTCGGACCGGTGATAACTTTCGAAAAACTCCGGTTTGCTACGGCTTATAATTTAGTACGTACGGGTGCGTCACTTATAATTTGTAAATGTGTGCATCTAAATAAATTGAGCTTAGCAAATTGAAGCCCATCATTTCATTTTTGTTCACTCTGCCCTCAAGAAGCACTTATGACGTTCAGGTCCATCTGACAAGCTGCACGAGTCGACACGTTGACGACACCTGCTGACTTCCCTCATTTCATTATTGACACGTCCGACAACGTTTGCGTGAAACTGCAGCTGCAAGTGCGCACAGCAGTCCACGTGTCGCTATGATCGATTATACGCTGCAGCAGTCTTTATATTGTGAGGACTGCAATATTAAGAACCATCAGGCATCCAATGTACTGCATCCGAGGCAGCAGAAAAAGAGGCGGTACCAAGTTCCAAAAACTCGCCAACGAAAACTTAGGTGCGCTGAGAGTGCATGCGGCAAGGAAAAGCAAAAGGCCGAAGTATAGTGGGGGTCAATAGACGGGTGGCGCGGTTGTCAGGGGAACAAAGCATGAACGGTATTGAAGAGGCGCGCAGAGGGTAAATGGGATGCCAAAGAAAGTGGGAGGTGAACGAATGGAAAATCATGTCTCATGTCGACAATTGACGGCGCGGGCTCTCCTCATCAAGAGATAGGAACAAGCTTCCCCGTTCCCTATAGCGAACGGTTTAGTCCATGAAGAATGTTCAGACAGGTGGGCCTCTGGTCTTCCGTTTCTCGTCCAACGGTTTAACGCTTAGGAAGGACCTCTGCGGCCAGGGCCTACAAAAAAGTGCAGCAAGGTGCGTGTGGTGTCACAGAAAAAACAGAAGAGCAAAGGTGCTGAGAGAAAAAGGACCTGGACGAAATGGGGCATACTTAGCGATGATCTATCTATCTATCTATCTATCTATCTATCTATCCTATCTATCTATCTATCTATCTATCTATCTATCTATCTATCTATCTATCTATCTATCTATCTATCTATCTATCTATCTATCTATCTATCTATCTATCTATCTATCTATCTATCTATTATCTATCTATCTATCTATCTATCTATCTATCTATCTATCTATCTATCTATCTATCTATCTATCTATCTATCTATCTATCTATCTATCTATCTATCTATCTATCTATCTGTCTGTCTGTCTGTCTGTCTGTCTGTCTGTCTGTCTGTCTGTCTGTCTGTCTGTCTGTCTGTCTGTCTGTCTGTCTGTCTGTCTGTCTGTCTGTCTGTCTGTCTATCTATCTATCTATCTATCTATCTATCTATCTATCTATCTATCTATCTATCTATCTATCTATCTATCTATCTATCTATCTATCTATCTATCTATCTATCTATCTATCTATCTATCTATCTATCTATCTATCTAATTTATGAACGAAATTAGTTTTCGATGATTTACAGGCTTTGGTTTATGTAACCTGTATATTACTTTTACAAACGTGGACGCTAATAATTGAAGAATAGGGAAGACAGCACCCGACAAGAGAGTTGTTCTACATAGTTTGTTAGTTATTCCATGTAAAGCTCAAGCAATGTTGTTTTCTGCTTTTTTTCTCTTAATAAGGGTACATTACCTACGATTATATATAAATATGCTCTCTGGAGTATTGTGCCTTTAATATAGAAGGTCCGGAACACACCTTTGGCAAGCCTTGTGTGCTATTTCTTGACTAGTTTTTCTTGTTCTCACTGGCTATTTCTTTTTTGCTGTCTTTTTCTCTCTATATATATATATCTTTCTTTGTTGCTTTCCCAATTCACTCCTTTTCTTTTTTTCTTTCTGCTTTTATTTCTCTATTTCTTTCTTTGAGATCTGTTACAGATTTAGCAATATGCTTCTGAGTGACTACTCTGGACAAACAAACCAGTGCTTATTCTATCTTCTCACATACACGTACTAAAGCTGCGGGCAACTGAGAAAGAAGAAAAAAAAACAGAAATAGCGGGTCTGCAGACGTGAACTACATTCCGAGATGCTTCGGAATACGAAAAGCCAGACGCGCGGCTTACCTTTTGCCGGCCGTAAACAAACACTTTGAAGCGGTTGTTTAGCTCCCTTCGATTCGATACGCTTGCGCCTACGTCAATAAACATGTCGCAGCCATAGTACCGTATTGCAGCTAGAATTTCTCAGCGGAGATTTCCCTCAGCAGAGAAAGAGATCATGGCGCCGTTTTTTTAAAAGAAGGTCACCAGAGAGCGGCACTCCCAGCCCGAGAAAAGGGCGAAGGATTGCGGGAGGACGGGATAAAGGGATCTCTAGCACGTGACGCGTTCCTCGGGCTTTTCCCGGCTTACGCAATCACTGCCGTCGAGCGGTCGATCTTCTCAGCTCGTGCTGTGCGGTGCGTGCGGGAAAGATAGTGCCATCTTCCCGTGTCCCATCGTAACTCTTCGGCCCCTTTACAGCCGTAGCTTCGTTGTCTTTCTATATATCTATTTTTATTCTTTCATACCCGGTCTCTGCAGTCAGATGTGCCGCCTATGAATACCCTGCCGTAACGCTGAGCTGATTTATGCCGCAATGCAAGATGAGATTATGCAGAAAGCGGAGAGGATAGGCTAGACAATGCGTACTCCCTCAGAATACTGTGCATAGGATAAAACGTGGTGGCGACCACGTTAAGAAGGAATCGGATATAAGGTTCTCGCTAGACGCTCAAGTTTCTCGTACGGGTTTCGTAAGGACGTAGCGGGGGTGCAGAAAGTCTTTCTGAGGGGTGGGATGGGGGGCTGCTCGTTGATGCGGGGGGACCAAATCTTTACGGTGCGGTGGAATTACACAGGCGTACTCACCAACGCAGCTGCAAAAGCTTTAGCACACACTGCCCATGCAGTAGAAAACTGCCCGGGTCGGAGCTCTCTTC
Organism: Rhipicephalus annulatus; assembly: GCA_013436015.1. Lineage (NCBI taxonomy): Eukaryota > Metazoa > Arthropoda > Arachnida > Ixodida > Ixodidae > Rhipicephalus > Rhipicephalus annulatus. The sequence continues at coordinate 53,046 of WOVY01006399.1, read as the reverse complement.
TGCAGTTAAGGTGCATATCACCAAGATGCAATATCATCAGCTCTTTTGAGATTGCGTGATTACGCATAGAAATGCAATAGAAAAAATAACTGAACATTGAAGTTACCACTGTGCTACTGGTTATGTGGCACCCCATAAGGTATTCAAGCACTTGGGTAGCACTCTGCAATGTTAACATCAGTTATCACGACGCCGTGTTTTGCTTAAGTGTTAAGGAAATATGTGCGACCATTAACCATGCGCAGTGCTCGTAGCACTGAAGTGGTTAGGTTGTTTTACCCACACAGTAGTGTCAGTAGTAGGTAATAGCCACTGTGGCGGTGCACAATCGACGACTAGTAAACCTAATATAATAATCATATCTCTATTAGAACCACGCGGGTGATTTTTACATTTTCGAGAAATCACACTGGTTCACACCGAGGTACCCAGGCGCGACGGAAGCGTTCACCACACCTCTTTCGGCACAGGTGCAATGTATAGAACTTGCCATAAATGATACCTCGAAATTTTCGGTACACACCTGTAGATTATGAGGTGGTGGCATTCAAGATATAAAAATGAGAAAATGAGTAAGTTGATGAGATGGCCCATAGATGAAAATTGAATGATCACACAAAGTAATCGCAATCCCAACTCTCTTAGTGGTGCAACAATGGCAAATATAAATTTATCTTTTTTATAATTTGTATATACGAGAAATAGCGTCCATTACTTTTTGCATACTTTGACTGTTCTTGTATTTTTCTCTTGTGGAGAGAGACTAGGATACAGGTGACATGGTTTGGAGCCACACGCCATCTTTTCTCCTTGCACAGTGGCACTCGAATTCACAATACCGTTTTTTGCCTAGCCGCAAGGCCTACCACTAGCCTGTCGAAGCTATGAGGACAAAGATAACATCCCGTCGTCACACAATCAATACGAGGAAAAGGGCATAAAAAACTAGTAAACTACTACTTCTTGTCTCGAAAGGTGACCGGGTGCCGGAAATTGCGTCGCCTGATGCCACGCTACCAACGTCGTATGCAAAGAAAGCACATATCCGGTTCTTGCCCAAATCAAATATAGCGTGCAAAATTGCGGAAACATGCCTTCACACAAAGCCTACTTGTTTGAACAAAGATGGCCGAACTCCACTAGAAGCGTTGTCGATGCTGATAAACGCATAAAGCATCACGAAGAAAATGTAAGATAGTTTTACTCCAGTGAGGCTCACGGTATGCTTCCCTATTTGGGGAAAAGGCGCGGTAGGGAAAAGACAATCAAACACAAAAGGCAAAACGTATGCCAGAACAAAAAAGAGAGGGTTGGGGGCTGCAACGTGGTGGTATCGATGTGTTGTTTAATCAGGCGAATCAGATTGCGGCCCTAAGATGGACAACAATTTCGTTATTATTAGTGAATGAGCTTTTTGAAATACTAAAAACACAACTCCTACCACAAGGATATTCAATCAAATATTTATGAAAGGCAATAAACGAGCCAAATGGCCATGGGAATAGACAAACCACCTCGAGGTTTCCACTCCAGTTAGCCGTATTGTCAAATATTTGGACGACATCTCACAGGGCCCTTTTGATAAGTAAAAATGGAATGCGCTGTGCTCGAAGAAAGCCAGACGCCTAAAAGAACACGAATCAATGAACTTTAATCGGAAAATGCCATGAAGCATATGCGACAATTACTTTCAAAGTGGGATTCACACTTTTGTTCGGGTGCTGAATTATGTGCGTAAAATTAAAAACTGAGACATTGGGATTTGTTTTATCTTCGAGTACTGAACAGGCGATGGCAACGAAAAATGACCATAGAGTTTTCGGAGAATTGCGTCATTCCCGTTTGACGTGACTCGTATGCATGCTCCGTTATCACGTTAAGCCTAATCACGTGGGAATAGAAAAAAAAAACGAAAGCACTGGAGATGGAGGCGGCACGCTTAATAACAGAGACATGTGAATCAAGAAAGTCATGGCTGGGATAAAAGAATAAGCTATCAGTCCGAGCTGACTTATACCTTTCCTTTAGCGCTCATTCCGCAAAGCTAACATCAAATTTTATAGTGACGACCTCATGGGCAAATATATATGGGGACATCGACGTTATTCTGTCAACAAATGCGTGGACATTCAGTTTCGTAACAGTATTACGACTTTGCAAATTCATTTAATGTTGTTTAATGTCATCTGGGGAGTCCGCTCTCGACCCAACCGATACAACGGCCGACATCTTGAGGCGGCGGCTGAAACTGATCAGTAGTTAAGCTATTCATTCGAACAATAAAGTAAACTACCAGCGCTCGATGTTCCCATCTGGATGATCCCTCCGGAGCGCTAAACAACAAGAGCACTGGCGCTTTGCTTGGGCAATCTGAGAAGCACTGACTTTCCCACTATGTCACGACCGTTGTCAAACTCTGGGGATGCCGTAAAAGGACGTGCCAGGGTCGTAAAAGAATGGCAGTAGCAGAGTCCCGCTTATTTTTTTTTTCAGCGTACTTCGACTGTCTGCAAACAACTACTAACCCGACCACACCAGAAGCCACAGACACGACAAGCAGGTCTTCCACCACAGAGTGCTATATCTCCTTTTCAGCTTGGGCGATTCAAGACGTCACGCTCTTTCACACTGCTTCTTGTGCAAGCGCTGCTTCGCACTCGACAATCACGAAATCTGAGCCACGTGTGCGCACATAGTAAGAAAATCACCACCGTCAACGCCGCGTGGTGACTAGAGGGCGCACTGCCGTCGCTACCGACTAGCTACCGTGGCTCTAGCTAACTCTAGCTACCGACCAGCGTTGCACGTGAAAAACATAAATCCGTAACACGGGCAAGCAAAGAAAAAAAAGATTAAATACTAAGATTCTCGTCGGAGAGACGAGAGAGCCTATCAAGACGACGAACACAGCGGGGAAAGACCGGCTGCGGGGATTGGGGCATGACGTAAGCAAGGACGTCACGGACGCGCTTCACGTCACCATAGAAACGGCAGACGGAAAAAGAGGGAGAGAGAGGTCGTTGAGGGCGAGAAGGAAGCTGGCGGAAGGAAAGGTGCCGTGACCGTATTATTAGAAAGCCTGGCCGTAGGCATGGGCCAGCCCGGTCGATAGAAGAGCACTCCCGGTTGCCCTCCTTACTACCCCTAACTCATCTCTCTCTGACTGCTCCTCGCCCTTTTACCCCCCATTTTCTTCTCGGTCGGGTTCATTCCCTAAACACCCAGCGCAGTCTCGACTCCATATTGTGGGATCGTACAGGGACCTTGTAGGCGGGGAGTGTTCTAATAAGAAAAAAAAAGCAGAAACAAATAAGGATCCCAATATGTTCCGGTACGGGAGAGGCGCTGGCTGTCCTAATCCCCAAAGCTCCCCATTTGGCCCAACACTACACGGTATCTTTCTCTCCCCTTTTTATCCTTTGATGCTTTCGTTACGCTGGCCTGCATTACGTGCGCCCAGCCTTCTGGGTTACATGTCCCGGCTCTCTCCGCTTCCGTTTTCTGTAGCTCGAACTCCATATGTGCGAGTATTAAAGACTGGACCGCTATCTAAGAGGGCGCAGGCACGACGGCTGCATTCGCCTACTAATCTCCGGCGACTCGCGTAATCCGGAAGTTCGTAGCGAAAAGGGAAGCGCCAAAAAAAAACTGACAAAAACGAAAGTAAACCTAGTTCAAGACCGAGGCGAGGCCGTGCAAGAAGGGAAAGAGAGACAACGGTTGCAGGACACTTAACACCGTAGCAACAAAGAGGAGTGAACTACAGAGGTAGTGGGCGTTCAGACGTAACCGGGCCACAAAGTGTCCCTGCCCCGGAAAGTTTACACCAAACAGGGGCGGCGGATGCCAGTTGTGTGGCCTACATATTTGCCTTGGTTGGAGGCTTCCACTGGCTCGGCCCTGAGGCTTCCACTGGCCCGGCCCATCCCGCAGCACTTCGTGACAGCTCGATCGAAATTGAGTGCGAGGCCGGGACCATATTTGGAAAGCTTTTTGCTTTCGCTGACCACCAATTCATTGATTGGTCTCCTCTGCTAGCCATTATGTATTCCCGCTTGATTATCAATACTATACTAAGGAAGTGAATCGTCATCGTAGATACGCATGCTTGTGAATACCAGAGACTGCTGAATTACCAGCAACTTCTTTCGCTTCGAATTTTCGTTTTGCACAAGTTACATGTGCAATAAACATTCTTTTTCCGTCGCGCTTACACACACACAATGCGAGTGAAAAATTGACATTGATATCTCCTTACGCACTTGCCAACGATTCAGAAATACGTAGTTTCGTTTCCTTTGCAGTTATACAACATTGCGCAGCATTTGTGTTTTCACACACACACTCACACAAAACACACACACAAAGATATATAATATATAAGAATATATATATATATATTATATATATATATATATATATTAGATATATATATATATATAGATATAAATAATATATATTATATATATATATATATATTATATATATATATATATATATATATATAATATATATATATATATATATATATATATATATATATATATTTAAGGACCTTATAATTTGAGACTTCATGAGCAGTGTGGAATGCGTTCAATGGATCACTGAATGCTTTGAGTCTGTAATGAATCGGGCTAATCTGCACCGGGAGAGCGCTGAGCAGAAAGCATTGCGAAAGCACCCGTTGTAAACACGCTGATCTTTGGGGACTGTATGAGGATACAAGGAATTAATTAGACCTCGAATCTCTAAACACACAAGCCAAACACACTAGCGCTAATTACTGCGCACCATCATGCTGTCTTTTGTCAGTTAATGAGCTTGAAATTGAAAAGCACCTGCCGCTAGTGAGACAAGGGATGCGCCATTTTGCTGGGTTAAAGGAAATTAAATAAATTAATTGATTGATTGCTTGATATCTTCGTTTGTTCATTCATTCAGTCATTAAAAATTAACAATAGTGAGAAGGGAATATTTTGTTGATCATAACATTTGTTTTTGAAATAAAGCGTTACAAATTGTCGTATTTTGTATATATACGGCATTTTTTTTGCTTTACCTAAACTTCGGTAATGGCCGTTGTGAAACCTGGTATCTGTCTGAGGAAAGAGTTGCTGCATTAAGCCTTCAGCTTAGCCAAGGCTATTTATGAAGGCTGCGAAAAACAGGCTGAAGTGGTGGAAGCCAAGTCTTGTGTAGATTACTACAAATAATCTTGTATTGCAATGAAGTCCACAGCACAAAAGTTTCGCGAAGTTGACTGTACCGTGAAACCGAAACTCTTACAGAACGTGAAACTATTATTGATGCCAAGTAAGATGAAATGACAGCAGTGACTTGAACAGTGCGAGGCAGGCCGGGGACAGTAATAAAAGTGACACGCATACGTGCATATCTGACAACCAAATCGTGTAATCAGTATTTACTTTGTAAAAATAAATGGACATAAATTTAACGTAACAAGTGTGTCTCAGCCGCCATTTACAAGCAATGTGTACACATTTTGTGAATATCTTTTTTATAAACAAAAACGAAAAAGTAAATTTTTTTTACAGTGAGTATTTCTTGATGCCTTTTTTCAGAAAAGTCATCAGTTCAGTGGTACGTGGAAAATTGAAGAGATCAAAAATTCCTCAGCAAAGAGCCAACGTTTCACGAAGAGCACTTGTCTTCTTCAAGGCGGCAGTCATGGCAACCGCCTCAAGGCTACTTGAACCAGCAGCCTTGAATACACGTAAACACTTCGCTACGTTTTCAGTGAAAAGGGCCATTCACGAGCGTACAAGATCACGACCTCGCAATGCTAGATATTTCTTTGGCTGCAGTGATTTCGGCCGTTGAAGAAGTACCACGAAATGATTATTTAATAAAAACAAGAAACACTGAAAATATCTCAAAATAACTAAACATCCCTAATCATCCCTGCTACATTCGGTGTTCGGGGGGACACTGGATTGAAGTCTTCAACAGAAAATTAGAAAATTTTAGCAGTCAATAAAAAAATGTTGGAGCAGTTTGTTTTTTTCGCCATAGTATCTTTGCTCGTGCCCACTCTTTACAAAGTATGTAATGAACCCACGACTGTTTCGGACCTCGAAAAAAAAAACAAGAAATTTCCGATGGTTGCCCCGCCGCGGTGGTCTAGTGGCTAAGCTACTCGGCTGCTGACCCGCAGGGCGCGGGTTCGAATCCCGGCTGCGGCGGCTGCATTTCCGATGGAGGCGGAAATGTTGTAGGCCCGTGTGCTCAGATTTGGGTGCACGTTAAAGAACCCCAGGTGGTGTAAATTTCCGGAGCCCTCCACTACGGCGTCTCTCATAATCATATAGTGGTTTTGGGACGTTAAACCCCACATATCAATCAAATTTCCGATGGCGCTTACACGTAACTCAGTGCAAGCATAACGCATTATGTTCAAGTTCACCTCCGCAGAGATTCTCTTAAAGGAAACAAAAACGCCCCTAAAGACGAAACGACATGTGATAATTTGTGGATAAAGCACTGATAGCAGAAACTTTTCAAAGATAAACCTATGCTGTGTACAAAGAAGTGCGGCGCTTATATCGTTGTGGAGCGTAAGATCTTAACTGTATACGCTAATCATATTCATAAGCCCCGGTGAGAAATAGCGCCACCCTAATTGAGCCTATGTAGTTTTACTCTTAGAATAAGATATATAGCTAAGATTCTGTTTCTAATGACTCTTATTGTTCGGTAAATAATGACTGCTCTAAGGCTATTCAATATGACTTATTTCAAGAAGAGAAATTTCGCTTAAAGTTTCCCTAACGCGGCCTTCTTCAGATAGTGATCACTTTGATTAATACAAAGAAATTTACGCTGGAGCAGTGAAAGTTTCAAACTCAGATAAAAAGAACGGCATGAACAAAGCACTGCTCACTTTTTTTTAAATTGATGCAACGGTAGCAAGTTACATGACAAGTTACTTTACAGCAATGCCACTTACGTAACGTACAAGGTGTTCGAATAAGAGGACATATTTGGAACATAAAGGACAGCTTCCATGACGATAAGATGACGAAACTCTTGAGATCCAAGCAATCCTTTTCATTTACTGAGCAACAACTTATTAAACAAGCCTCCTTTCAAAAACACAAGTGAGCATACGAGTATTGTTGTGTTTTCATAAACTATCTGGTGAATGTAGAGCAATGTATGTCGAACAAAATGTATGTCCAGTGTTCTGCAGTGCTTCGGCGTATATGCGAAACGACATACTAAAAATATATGAAAAAGATCTAGTAGGCTATACCACACAACCAGAGATATATAAGAGGAACAAAAAATGTGATGTGGAACCTGGCTGAGCTGTTTCAGGCGAACAGAAAACAACAAAAGTTTCGACAGAGCGCCGGTCGAGATCTTTAGGCTTTTCAATCAGTAGGATTATAAGATTACCGTTTGTTCAAACCTGGTTTACGTGGAGACACCTGTTACGTAAACGCTTTCTGCTGTCGAAGGAAAATGACTCGCCTGTCATCGCTTCACTCATTTCCCAAATGTTAACAAATTTTAGCATTTCGATAAATGTTTAAAGAAATGCTGATGAGCATACATGGATTATATTACGTAATCTTTCAATGCTTGCTGAAATTTAATAAAGCGATTCGTTAAGGCTGCATGCCCTTCCTGAGCAAAGCTGCGCAGTGGTTAAGGTTACTATGCAAATGTTTTTCCCTGAACTCACAGTAGGCTGTTATAAAGTTAGTTTCATGTCATCATTTAAGGATGAACTAAATGCCGTTCTTTCCTCGAACAGGAAAGGGTTCTCATTCATAGTCACTTTAATCCCACTTTTGGGCTTCAATAGTCCCTTGGTGTTGTGTTTAGATGAAATATGGGCACTTTGCTATAACCAGTCCATGAAGAATTTTTGAAGACTACCGTATCCAAAGTTAATGTAAAACGATCCACTTTTAAGTATCCTACTTCAAGTTTAGTTTTCATCAATCAATCGACTGACAAGCGAGTGCACCAATCAATTTGTTAGTCGCATACAATCTCTCTCTCTCTGACACACACACACACGCGCGCGCGCGCGCACGCACACACACACGCACACACACACACACACACACACACACACACACACACACACACACACACACACACACACACAAACCAAGCACGTTAATGTGTAAAACGAACTCGCAATTTCAACCACGTGTAGAGGAACATATGCGCATCCTCACACAATCACACACAAAGCCACGTGTCTAATCTCTTGGGCACCCGTAAGCTTGCAGGTCCAGTGAATTACACGAGAGAAACATGCATAGAAAGACAATGAAGTAAACACGACGATATCGATACACATGCCTAATACAGGATGACGATGATTACGCTCTATGACAAAAACCTTTGAATGCATGCTTTCATTACATGCGATTCCGGCATGAAACATGCACGGAATAAACTCTATAACAGAGACCTTGTCGAGGGCTTCGAAAAGGCCAACAAGCAAGCATTTACATTATTCGTACGTGATTTAGTATATGACCCCCCTGACGCAATGACAGAACCACATAACTTCGGAAAAAAGGACAATAAAAGACCAAACCCAAATTAACTGCAATGTGCATAATGATACTTTTATTGACGAAACAAAAAATGATTTGTGTATATATTTTAGGGAAAACATGAATACGTGTCTTCATTGTTACAAGTCAGATTAAAGCCTCGAATTTTATTTCGCAACTGATCAGCAACACCCGATCACTTTCAAGTGCTGCAACGGTAGACCGGGAAACTGTTATTTATCTTATTTAGAAAAAAAATACGTATGTCCACTTTCAAATTACTAATTTATTTGTTATTTGATTCACAGAGTTTCTAGAGCCTTGTTGTAAATCCAAAGCGAGTTTCAGGATTAACTGTTTTTGTGCACATTCTTATATAAAAGTGGGAAGCTGTGTAATTTATATACCGTTTTTCAGCACCCTGACGTTTTCTCTTTTTTAAAACTGGACGACTTTTCATCCTCTAGCTGTGAATCACAGCTGCTGCATTAATGCTTTTTTTTTTCAAGGTACTAGCAGCCACATATATGGCCTAAAATTCGTGACACATCCCGTGTGTGCCGTCTGCAAAAAATTCCTATCACTATAGACGAGAAGCACAATTCTTTTCTAGAAAGGCCATTTGGCGGTTTGTTTTGAAACAGATGCGTCTCTTAATCTATCAATTATTTCTCGCCTCAGTGATTTCTCGGTTTCACTGATTTATACTACTGGTCACAGCGGAGCATTCACTCTAAACTGGATCCCGTGTCGTCATAACAGAGCACGTTCTACACGGCACTGCAGAGCCTGCGCTGCACATCTCGCATTGTTATGACCACGTGTGATCGAATTTCCAATGGGCGTTCAGTTGTGAGCAGATCCAGAAATTAGTCAACGTGGGAACAGTCCGCTGCACTTTGAGTGGTGCACCTCCGAACCAAGAACGAAGAATCGCATCATCCATCCATCAACCATAGATATCAATGAGGCGGAATACATTGATAGATTAAGTGACGCATCTCTTTCGAAACCGTGAATTGCCTTTTTTTTTAGGAGAGAGCTATGGTGCTTCCCTCATGAAAGGAAGTTTGTGCAGACAGCGCACACGTCATATGTGAAAGGTTTTCAGCCGTATATGTGAGTGCTTGTTTGCAATTCAAATGCAGCTGTAAATCAGCGATCGCCTCTATCTGGCCTGTCTTCTGCATTTGTTTTCTGCATTTTTCTTCTGCATTTGTCACTCTGTGTCATGCCAAACCAACAAAACGAAACAGCTGCCCTAGTTTCTTTTTTCGAGCTTCTATTTTTCTACTGAAATGTATTAAACTTGAAAGCGCAGAATCCAATTTTTTATTTTTACTCGTAATGAACGAATCAAGCAATCAATCAATCAATGAAACAGTCAGAAGTTTTACTTCGGACTTGCTGCTGTCACTTCAAAAACATTACTCTTGTTTATTCAAGCAAATTTTACCAAGACGCCTGGTTTGCAACCTAAAAGCCATTCGTTTTCCGCGAATAAATTTACGCTAGTACGGCTAGGCAGATAGCGCCAATATGCTTATATGAGAATACATACCATTGAGGTTTTAAAATAACTATTTATACTTAGATAACTTATCTTACAGACTGATAAGACACGAAAAAAATTCGAACAACACACTTCGCTATAATTCGTGGCAACAATAATGACGTTGTCTTGAAATAATCCTATTTGTCATGCAGTCAAATCAAGTCACACGGCGTTAAAAGACGGGGTACTGAAGTCATAGCTGTAGAACGATCTGCTGTCGAGCGAGAACGGGAGGCAATGGCAAAAATATTAACGGGATTACCAGGGTCTGTGTTGCCTTCAAAGGCAACAGGAAATGCTAACAACACCATAAAAATAAGAAGGACCCGCGCGGCCTGCAAAGCGGGCACACGAGAGACCCGACTGGTTCCGGTCGTTAATTAGAGGGCGCTTGTCGCCGTCCGTCGCTGACGCCAGAAACTCAAGGCTGAGGTTAAGCCTAACACGAGGTGCTTCGTTGCGTGGAGACCCTAATTGCGGTGAAAACAGCTTTCAGTGGCACAGCCGCACCAATTTTGTTGTTGGGTTGACGCCGTTGTCTGAATAGTCTAGTGACAAGCACGGGCCCTACAATGTTTTTTTTCTTCAAAATATAGGTTCGTGTCAAAGTACCCACACAACTGCGTTATTGATTCTTAACAAAACTTAGTGAAACGTACGTAATCAGTTCTAAAGTAAGTTGCATTGCTTTTGCTTTCTACTGTGACAATGCATAAAATGCACATATTTTTGACCGTACGTTTTCTGTCTTTACATTTCTACACTTATGAGTCATTAATGCTTAATCAATGCACTACTCGTAAGCTGAAAGATATGCCAGTACATATACTCTCCTCAATCGCGCAATGTTTCTCGAGGCAGTCATTATTTGACAAAAAAGTAGCATTTGGAGGTTTAAGAGTAGCATTTGGAAGTGCACGCATTTAAAGCCACGAGCGCTCGTTGATCATGGCAAGGTCTGTAACAGAGACCTGGTGCTGAAGCCGCATTGTTTATTACAGCTGCGTGCACACAGAGACTCTTGTGAGGTGGTATTCTAGCTTGGAGCGTCACACTTTAATGTTTTACTTCGCAGCACCTATGCCACATAGATGAGGAATGAAGAACACTTGTGAAACGTTACGAAACCTTTATTTTTTGTACAAAGTGTAAATAAACTTTTTTTTATAAACAGAACAGTTCCACTCGAAGTTGTTCTTGTGCCCTTTTGGAGCCCTGATTTTCGTTGATACGGCCTCAAGTGTGAGTCCCACAGGACGGCTTTCAACTCTCCAATAGTACAGTGAGTATCTGGTACTCTAAACCATTACGAAATTTTTTTAAACACACAATGTTACAGTCTCGTGTGTTTTCTTTCTTCATTAACACCACTGGGATTGTTTTCCGCTCTCCCATAGTAGAGTACCAGGTTCTCTAAATCGTTAAACACTTTTTTCTAAGCATACAACGTACAGCTTATCATAGTTGACTGGGACGGCTTTCTGCTCTCCCATAGTAGAGTGCCAAGTACTCTTAATCGTTAAACACTTTTTGTAAACACACGCGACAGCTTAACGCTCTCGCAAAAGCACAGTGTTGCAAGTTACACCGTACTTACCCCCGTATTCTAGAACCTCCCTTCACTCAACGCTTCCCCTTCACTTGAGAAACCCGATGGCAGCGCCATCTCTGGATACGGCAAGTCACTGTATATCTGCAATTGTCTGCTGCAATTCTTGAGCAGCGCAGCGTTATTTTCAGCCTAGTGGTGGCGCAGTGCTCAACTCTGTCAAGTGAAGGGGTGAAAGTCGAGTCGAGGAGCGTTTGTGAATACGGGGGTTAGACTCTCTTATTTTTACTATCGTGAGCAAAACGACTTCGAACAAACGAGCGAGTGGCGAATAGCTACATCGGCCAATTTGAAGCGGCCGTTCTCGGAAGCAAAGAGGAAAGAGCGGTGCGCTTCTGGTATGTGTTGGCACTCCCGCCTCGGTATCACTGTTGCGAGACGGCGGTTTATATAGTGCCAGTGGCTGTCAGCGGTGATACGATACGACCTCAAATAATACGCAAAGCCACACCCAATGACCCACCATGTGGTGTAAGCTGCTGAGATATCAGCTGTGACGTAGACTACCACGATGCCATGCCTGTAATATATGTATAAAGGTGGCGTTGGCTGCGCATTTTGATACGCGCCTTCCACTCACATAGCTTTTCGCGCATTTCCCTTCGTGTCGGTATCGCAAGCGGCAGATTGCACACAAACATCCACCGTTTTCCTACAACGATTGCGAAGGGCGAGTGCCAACAGACAGTGGAACAGTGACCCTCCTTTCCCTTCTAGTTTCAGCAGCGCCATGCACGTATCACGTTATTTCGGTTTGACGCTTTTCGCCACGCGTTCACGTTTTCGAGCTCATATTGCTCACGATGGTACTTACGTCCCGCTGAAGGCTGAAGTTTTTTTTAAAGGAAGTAGTCTTTCTTGGGATACCCCAACGTAGACATTTTGATCTGGCCCTCTAAGTGTGTGCCTGTCTTTCTGGTGCTGTCACCCGATTCAGTAGAATGGCGAAAGTTAAACCCTTTTCTAAGCGACCAGCCATCGTGGTCTGGTTTTTGCGTTTATACGTGCTGACATTGGAAATAAAAAAAACAAATATGCGCATTCTGGCACAAGATCACTACGGGGTCATGAGGTAGTGTACTCAGCAGGATTCATTTAGACTCACGGCTTGACCTGAGTCTGAGAGAAAATTAACCGTTTTCATCACGCTGTTAATGTTCCCTTAACGCTGATATCTCATATAATCAGTGCTGTAGGTAATGCTTTGTGACCTTATTTCTTCAAATACGTGTTATATGACACGTCAGTCGCGTAAACACATGTTTATGAAGTACGCGACTCCGACATGTTTTCATTAAAAACTCCACGCGAAAGAGATTACATCTAGATTAGTATGCACAGATTTGAGCACAAACGTAACGCGGTATAAGGCCTATAGTAATCGTGAACATGATAAGATAAAACCATAAGTCGGCAATAGAAGGGTGAGCTGACTCAGACTCACTCAAGAAATACATTTCGCGCTTAGGCCTCACCGAACCTCTGACACAGGAGTATTTTCCCCAGTCGCATTTACTCGGAATCACCCTCGCAAAAATTTTCCTCGACAGGACTCATTCCTACTCCGTAAAATATTGCTCACCTGAACTCACCCATACTCAGACTCACACCTCGATCTAAGTTCTGAGTGGAGTCTAGGTGAATTTACTGATGAGTGAGTTCACGAACCTTTGCATATAAGCTATTACGCAGATATCAAAAAGAAAAAAAAAAAGCATGGCAGCTTCGCACCATCAGCGCAAACCTGAAGGAGGACCGCAGCTAGGTGGCCTCCCTGGTCTCCTCTTACTTCTTTCTTTTGTTCTTTTTCTTTCACTCTCTATCGGTTTCTTGTATTTTTTCTTGAGTCTGTTTTTTTATATTCCTTTTTGACTGTTCATTTCTTTGCCTCTCCATTTCTCTCTATCTTTATTTTTCCATTTCGCTTTCTTTCTTTTTCTCTTTTGTCTTCTTTCTCTTTTCTTCTTTGTGTCTCTTTCTTTGTTCTTTATCTCTTTTTCGTGTAAATTTCTTCGTATCTCTTTATCTCTCTTTCTACTTCTATCTCGGCCGTTCTGTCTATTTCTATACTTCTTACCGTTATTTCAATGTTTTAATCATTCTCTTTGTTGTTTTCTTTTTCTGACTGTTTCAAGTGTATGGACTGCTCGAATTCGCCGTGCAGAGCTTTCGTTAAACACTCGCAGCTTCGGCACTAGGAAGCGAGGCTTGCCCAGTGTCTGCGGCGCATACCCACCCGTGGAGTTTAGCGCGACGGAGCGCAAGGTGCCGGCATCTTAAACACACAGCCTAGCTCACATATCCGACACACGTCCCAATTACAAATTCCACGTGCACGCCAATATCTCCCACCTATGTCCCACACACATATCCCACCCAACGCATCACTGTTGGGAATAACACAGGAACTCTGTAATCAGAATACTTTCCATCATCAATTCACAAACTAAGTAACGTTAAGCCTGTATTGTTTAACCGCTGTCGCGACAGTTATTACTTATCATCGTGTGTCGCGTGAGTCACTCCTGTCACTACCAGAGTAGGCAAGTGCTATTTAGCTAAAGCAAACCATCATCACGTAAGAATCTTTGAAAAGCGGTGCGAATTCAACGAAGGCGGCAAGAAGCGGACATTAAGTATTTTTTTCATTACTCTAGATATTCGTAATTATTATAAACATGTTACACTGATACGAAGGGTCGTTCGAAAAATCACTTCAACCACTTGGGACTGCTTCAATATCCACAACTACGCTCAATGGCACATATTTGATTGTTAGCATTGTTTCCCGGGTAGTTCATATTCAGTCGAAGGCAAATTTGCCAGCACATGATCACCGTGACTTACTGATTCCTCCAACGTATGACTGACTTGACCATCCAGCTACTCGGCGTTATCAATGCACGTGGTATCGGTGAACGTAATGGTTAATAAATATACTATATTTCTTGCGAAAAATGCCAACGATTCCCAAAAACGTGGCGATCGCCAAGTTTTACAAGCAACCCGGAGAAAGAAAATCACAGCATATCCACGGAGTGAATGATGATGAGTGGGGCGAAGAGCTGGAGGGTTTCAACGCAAACACCATGAACCATCCGCGAATATCGCCCACTACACCATCAAAGACGTGACAAACACAGTATATATTTGTACAAGAAACCTGATCATTCGTAAGTGCTAGCTATACGTCACTTCCGTTTCCCCTTCATCACAACGACTTCATGGTTGGCAAAGTGGTGGAGCGGTGGTGGGGAGCAGGGGGATGTTTGTGGGGACAAATTAGTGACCATTGGCAAAGGTTGAACTACAGGCGGTCACGTACGTGCTTACAAAGGATGGACAGACCCAGGTCTCTAGAAGCTTCGCCCCTAAAACGAAGCCCAAAACCGCTAAATAGAAGCGGAGTTGGCAACTGTAGGGTTCACTATTGTAATCTTATGTACCTCCCACGGGGTTGAAAATTGAAACTTATACTCACTGGATGAAAGCACTCTACCAAAGAAGCATCGGCATCCCTAATATCCTTCATATATTGTCATTTGGAAAAACATTGCTCCATAACTTGTTTTCTAACGCTCCCCAAAAAACAGGAACGAAATTCAGCTCAAGCCGACTCTATAGAGACTGGCTTTTTGAATAAAAATAAACTCTTGACATGTCGTGCGCTACGACGCGCTGATTGAAATTGTATTCAACCAATACCATATTAGATATAACTCAGCATGTAATAACATTAGTATGTTCAAACTTATTGAAAACGCAGAACCAGGATGTTTGCTTACAGTTGAAGCTAGACATATACATGTACTATTCCCTCTTTAACGATATGCGCCCCGCAATCATTGATGTCTTGCACATCACATCCAAAGAGTCTGCTGCACTGAAAAGTACTTAATATACTTTGTAAAAGAACCTCTCGGTGTGAAAGCGCAGTTTTAATTTGATACGCTTGTAGATACAAAATATTGATATTGAATAGCGCTGCAATCCTGTACAAAATCAGCACAAAAGGACTGTGTCTCTCGCTCCATACATTTATGCTTGGGTGGTCACAGCGACACGGAGAATAGAGAAATAATAAAGATAATAAAAAAGTAGAGGGCAGTGTGCTCCACAAAGCGTTGAGTGTCAGTAGTGGGCGACAGACGATAGAGCCTCGTTTATGGATTGGCTCCGCTCGGCCGTCGCCTTGGCTTCGGATTCGTCGCGGTCCAACATCAGTAACGTTACCCGCTCCTTGCTTCTGCGTCATTAGCGAGAACGAAGCCTGAGGTGGCGAGATAAATGTCCTCGACGAAATCGATCAGGATTGGTGCGACGTGCGGCCGGCAGGCGTCGTTTCTTGGTGTTCGGAACTGTGTGGCGACAGATGCGGGATCGATGGAAGGGAATCGCGAAGCCTGTAGACACTCAAGAGCGGGATTTCCGGTGTCCCGTGGAAAACCAGGGACCGCAAGGTGGCCTGAACAAATCGAGGGTATTACGCTCCGTCTGGCCACGGTTCTTGGCCCGTGTAAGAGGACGGTGCCTTTGCAAACACGGCTGAAAGATAGAAGCCGGGAAAGTATTGTCACGACGCCTCTATTGTGTCCATGTTTCACACGCCTATCGTCTTTGATCACGAATCCATACCGAGTAAGTCAGTTTCCTCTGTTTTCGTTGCGCTGCAAATTGTGACACGGCCGTACACATTCGAGCAGACTTGACGTGGTTCTCGTAAAGTGTCATCAGCGCTTTCGAAGGTACAGATACTACAGCTACAGGCAAATTGAAATTGACATCATGAACTCAATAACCAACGCTGAAACCTTGGCCACTAGTGAGACGTCATAGATATTGCCGATGCTGAGAGTGAAAGAGGGGACACATTGAAAGCACACAATTAAGGAGAACGGATGACGTGGAAGCCGGCAGGTTACGTAATGCCACATCTCTGTGCACTATACGAGCTGTATAAGCTGTGTTTGCACGCCAGCGACCGTACAGGTGTCTAAGTTGCCCCCTGATATCCAGATCAGAAGATGTACAAAATTCTCTTCGCAGGAAAATAGCGTGGTTGGGAGGTTTTTGTACTTCTGAAAGCACCACCAACTTGTGGTAAAAACATTCACACGTGTATCCATGCTCAAAAGGTAATCGCCAGTAGTAACATGTGAAGACGTTTGGCTAAGAAGTGAGAGGTTCAAGTGATCAGAACATGCTCAGTGCATTAGCAAAGGTGACACCTATGGCCAAATAGTGCTTTTGGTAAAGCCCCGGCATTTCACCCATTTCCGTTGCGTGGTATGCCGGTCAGCGAGTCTTCAGGCACGCCCTCACAGAAGCATTGAGTGGCTAGCGTGGTGTGCAACCCATTTCGGTGGCAGCGAGACCACCTTTAGCAGGCCTTTCCACGGCGATCGGTCCCGGACCAATTTACATGGCTCCTGCTGCACTACATTCCCCCACTGCGAAGACACCGGAGCGGAAGACAAAAGTAAAACAAAATGGCAAAAATATAGCGGCTCACTTATTCTATCGCAGTCGCCGAAGCCCATAGCGACAGTGAGGACCTTCGCGGTTTGAAAGTTTGAAAGTTTGAAAGTTTGAAAGTTTATTGAAATTGATTGGTTACAAATGGTGGTTACAATGGGGTTTACTACTGATACAGAGGGAGGTCCCAAAGTCAAGAGACTGTACAGGGGACCTCCCATAAGAGCTGAGTAAACAAAAGTACTTTAACGCAACAAAGATGTGTACACAAAGTAAACACTCAAAAAGAAGCAATTAACACTGAAACATCGTTGGATTATTTAAAAATTACAAAAGAAAGCAGAGATGATGAAATGATGAAATGACTATGCTGAATGCGGATAATTCCGAAGGTTGATTTTGAATGCGTGGAAATTGGAGATATTTTTAACATGGCATGGTAATGAGTTCCATAGTTGTGTGGCTGAAAAGTTAGTAGTGAACTTACCATAATTAGTTCTGGGTTTCGGTAATAAGAAGCTATTGCTGGATGCGAAACGTGTTGACAAAGAGTAAGGATACTGGCTTTTGATGATTATAGGGAACGGGAGCTTTCCGCTGATGGATTTGTGGATTAGTATTGCGAGGGAATATTTATGTAGTTTTCCCACCGACAGAATACCGTTAGAGGTGAGCAAAGGCAATGCTTCTGATGTGTAGGTGCTATGTGTCATGATGCGAATAGCCTGATTTTGAGTGTGTTGCAATGGAGATAAATGGACTGGATACGTGTTTCCCCATGATGATATGCAATAATTAATATACGTATGAATGAAAGCGTAATAAAGGGATATTAGTGTGTTCATATGGAAAAAATTGCGAACTTTAATTAATATCCTAATGCCATAAGCTGTCTTCTTTGTTAACGATGAAACATGCTCATCAAATTTTAGGTGCTTATCTAATGTGACTCCGAGAAACATGACACTGTCAGTAGGATAAAGTGTGTTTGAAGCGAAAGTTAAAGATGGTGATCCTGAATAAATCCTATGCTTAGAAGAAAAGATGACGAACTGAGATTTTGTAGCATTTATCTGTAGTTTATTTTGCCGGCACCAGGTAACTATGCTGTCCGCGTCGTGGTTAAGCTTGTAGATTAATGAATCAAGGTGGTTATCTGAGCAGAAAATAGTAGTGTCGTCAGCGTAAAGAATACAGTCAGATGATTTTAGGCATTGTGAAAGATCATTGATGTATATTAAAAATAAGAGAGGTCCTAATATTGATCCCTGCGGTACCCCAATGTTACTTGTTTTAGGGTGTGAGTAAGTGTTAGATACAGACACAATATATTCTCTATCTTTTAAGTAGTTACGTAGTAATTTCAGTGGCGGGCCTGCTATTCCAATAGACTCTAATTTAGCAAATAGTATATTGTGAACAAGTGAATCGAATGCTTTAGATAAATCAATAAAGAGCGCCCCAGTCCAATTACCTGCATCAATTGCCTGCCGGATTTTATCTGTCAAGTAAATTAATGCTAAATCAGTTGAGTATCCCTCCCTAAATCCAAATTGATTTGTTGATAAGACATGAAATTTTGAAAAATAGGAAGACAAGCGTGTTACTATTAGTTTTTCAACAACTTTGCTAAAGAATGAGAGTATAGCTATAGGTCGATAATTAGATGTGAGACGCTTATCTCCCTTCTTGAAAACAGGAATTATTTTGGCTTTCTTCAAGGAACTTGGAAAAATTCCGTGGTAAAAATAAGGTTTACTATGTGACAAAATGTTTCAGATATTAAACTTGCTATGAGTTTTATGAGAGAGGGGCGGAAATTATCAATACCGGGCCCGGTATTTTTTAGACTAGAAATGATAGTGACTATTTCTTCAGGTGTCACGGGGTGAAGGAAAAAGCTGTGAGGCATGCGTGGGTAAGACTGGGTCAGAGGATCGTCTTCCCGTTGCTTGTCTGTACAGAAGAAGTTAATAAAAGAGTTAGCAATGTTTAAGGGATTATCGAGAAGTAGGTCTCCCGATTTTATCATTGTTATTTCGCTATGCTGGTTGGATCTACCCAAAAACGAGTTTAAAATTTCCCACTGTTTTTTTACATCATTACCGGTACACTTAATTTTATTTTCATAGTACTGTGTTTTGGCATGTTTGAGTAGTTTTCCTAAACGATTAGAATATTTTTTATACCTATCATGAAGCGCAGTATTGAACGGTTGTTTTTTTGTTTTTCTGTAAAGGTTATCTTTTTTCTTCAGGCAATCAAGCAAACTGCTAGATAGCCATGGGTTACGAGGAGCTGAGAACGGTTTTTTACAGTTCATTATTTCGGTAGAATCTGCAAGGGCATTGGAAATTATCTTTGAAAATGTATCGTAGGCAGTTTCAGGGTTATCGCACGCGATGACTGGGTTCCAGTCTGTAGCAGATATTAACTCAAAGAACTTTGTTGAATTGAGCTTCTTTCTGGTTAGGCCTGTGACAATAGCGCAAGGAGTGTAATTTAAACGCACAAATATTGGTTACCGCATTCTTTCCGACAAGTGTCCAATGAAGAACGATGAATATGATTTGAGTAGCAACATATCTCGACTTTGTCTTGCATTAAGTGCAGCGTTACTTCAGCGCAACCAAGCTTCTTGCACTTTGAAAAGTAGCGCTAACCAATCATGACTGCTTGCGTCATTTTTAATGCAACAGCGTTTAGTAGCTCGTTCCTTAAAAATTCCGACAAAAACCGTGACGAGCCTCAAAGTGTTCTCGTCCTCTTAATTATAGCGTAGTATTGTGCAACACCTTTGTATTAACAAGGCAAAAATTTCTATACGAACGGCACAATTTTTCTGTCGTATTCATATGGAAATTAAGAGCGAATATGCCAAGTTATTTGTATTGCCTCATCGCCATCGATATGCGGACTTTTTTGAGAAGCCTAAGCCGACTCCACTGCCATGTCGGACATCATTTTGTGCTGCTGGTTTTGCAATCGCCTTTGAAAATACCTTTAATCTATATCATGAGTTTACGTTTTATTCACTGCGAGTTCATGATGCCACCGGCTCGTGCTTCCGAAAACGAAAGACTACGTAATCATAGTTAAGCGGGCAGGTACGCGGCAAAAGCTAGGTGCAGTACATGGCGACATATTATCGCATTGAATGACGAGGTTGGGCAACTGATAGGTACGGCTTGAGTATGTCGGATGAAATGCGGTAGAGACTTCAGATGGATAGGAAAGTCCATCCCGCTGCCTAGGCCACGTACAGTCATGGACAGTATGAAAGGGAACACTGCAATTATCCTGCGGAAGCCATACCGGCCAGGAACAGCTTTAAAACACAAAGGTTTCCACAACAGCTATTTTTCAAATGCAAAGCTGCCTTTTTGCGAATAAGTACGTCTGATTCGTTCGTCGACGTCATGGGTGATTGCCTTTTTAACAATAACTGTGTGTTCTGCGTTATATTGTTCACTTCTGTACATGTTTATGGACAAGATGATGGAGCTTCTGTTGCTACCTGATTAAGTAACATAATGCAATGTGAGTATAAACGTTATGTAACGTTTTTAATTTATATGTTTGAGTCAGACAACCATATCTTCATTACGTCCGTTCAATGAACATTGGAAAAAATGGAGACCATGCCTGCAGTTGCATTTCACAATTTCTTGACTACGAAACGTAGGAGATTTTAAGAAAAGGTTATTCATAAAGTGTTCAGATGTTCCACATTATTTATTAGAGAAGCGTGATTAGCTAAAGTATACTCCGAACTTCCTCTCTAAATAGCTGTAGCAACCTCATTAGGGTGCATGACAGGCACCCGTCGGGATAGCGTATTCTGGGCTATGTTATTGCAGCTGCCTTATGCATACACGTCTTCCAGTCTCGACGCATGCATCACTATTATTTATCATGAGATTATCTGCAATCACGATTCCCACTTTTCGTATTTCCTTTCCTGTTACACCCCTGTCACTTACTTCCTGACTCTCCACACAACCACAGGCGCATGCACACACACACACACACACACACACACACACGCACACACACACACGCACGCACGCACGCACACACACACACACGCGCACACACACACACAGAGACACACACAAACACACAAATTTGATTTCTCATGAAAGCAAGCTTTTGTTCTTGAACCGCTAACACAAATACAACTGTGGTTTTTCTAGTCAAATTTTAGCAAAACATCTTGCTTGAGGCCTAATATGTTCTTTGAAAGCTATGCAACAAATCAAAATAAAAAAAAGCTTATTCACTTCGCGTTCAACTTTGGTCAGCAAGATCAGCGTTTTCATTAATCACAAGTCGTACTCGTTCACGAAGTTCTCACCAGGGTCAGATATCCATGAAGAGGCCGCTATAAGAATTACGTTAGTTCCGCGAATTCGCACAGAAATAATAGATGTTTTTACGTTCCCAAATTGATGTTCTTTTCTTTGAATTGAGGCTACAGAATGTGAACATTAGTGTTGTCTGAAGAAAAACTGCAACAAGCAATATATTCTGTGCCCATGCACACCTGCTCGTTTAGCTGGACCAGCTTTCTTAAAAACGTTAATTGCTCATAACAGAAACTTTGAGCCAATTACAATGGGGGACGTATAAAAAGTGAAATCAACTGATCAGTGAAGTAGATGACCAATCGAATGCAAGTTCTGTATATTCGACTACTCTTTTCTTCTTTTTGTCTTCGTCCGTTTGAGATTTCGCCATTATTAATACTAAGCATAGGAACAACCTTAACTGGGATACAAAAGCGAGACACATACATGCAGCCATCATATTGCATATTGCTACAGGGAAATACACATGAAGAATTGTAGGAACAATACTTTGCAAAAGTAACGATCAAAGCCTTGCAAGGGCAACGTATAAACCAAGACAACAATAAAAAATGGCGTCGCAAATTCTATCAAAAGTTCACGCCAACCGAAACACCTCAATCGCATCACTGCAGGCAGAAGGTAAGAATTATTGTAAAATACTTCATTGTTGTTAAGATTGTTCAACCACACTATCTCAAACGATGCACAACTTTAATTTGTAAGACCTCTTCCTACTTTACAGGAATTATGCTTAAACGTTATGTTTTTGAAGAATAGCACATCAGTACTAATAACACAGTAAAGTCATTTACCCACCTTTCATATGGAGCGTTTTCCCGTTTTTATTTATGGTATCAAAGTAATCAAGCTTTCGAATACAGTTGGACCTTTTTTTCATTTTCCCCTTAAATATATATGGCAAATTTCTATCGATATTTCACTTCGACAATGCGCAGAACCACATGCAGCAATCCGCGACTCCGAAGCAACCGATTTGACTATCACAGGTGGTCTGCACCGCAGCCGAGGTTAAAGCTGGACATACCAAGGTATAAGGCTCGGCGCTGTTTGAATTATTCATGTGCATCTCAGGTGAGCAACTCCTTACGACGATATACTAGCTTGCGTCACCAGCTGCGTTGGGCATAAATAATAACTTTAATGTACAGCAACATCGTAGTGGCGAGAGTTATATTTAACTACATTATCAGTGCACATGGCCCACACACCGAGATAACGTACATGACAGATGTCACAGGAAACTGCGCAGTAACCGCTACCGCCCCATATGTTTCGACAGAAAAGCGCGACCAGCGATAAGCAGTGCCTCGCATTGCGTCACCGAGTGACAATAAAGACAAACGTGAATAAAGAGGACGTGTAGATGTCCATTATTCGAAAAATACCACCAAGTGCTGCTACTAAACCACAGCTTGTGCAAGGCAATGGCAACCTGTGTCCATCAACCCAAAGGGGGAGAAAGTTTCTCGCCCAGGGACTGCAGAATTATGATTATGATGACACTGGTCTGATGCTTTTCTACCTTCATCGTAACGGCTTGCGCGAAGTCGATTACTTAATATAAGGCCGTGCATTGCTCTAATAAACATTTGAATAATGAATTTAACATAAGCGTATGGGGTCGACTAGCGATTTCTTATCCACAGCCACAACAGCAAGAACTGCGTCTAACAACGCTAACGTTCTTCGCGAACTAATCGGAAAATTTTATTTAGAGTGTAGGTACTACGTGCTTTATCACCATCGTCATTATGCGTAGTACGTCCGACGTCAGCGCATGACGCTACGCGGCTAGCGTCAACTGGAGCCTGCATTAATGGTGGCACTCAGTGTTAAAAACTTCAACGCCCCATTCATCGGGTCCTCGGAGGGTCGGGAAGGCGCTGCGAAGCGGCAACATATGCCGGGCCCATAAGGCGCACTAGCCGAGCACTGCGCCCTTACATACGTCACAGGGACGTCGGACGCGACGGACGGAAACCTCACGAGACCCTCGAGGGACACGAAAAGCGGGCGCCCAAGACCAAGAACATTACGTGTCGAGAACAGAGTTAACGAAAAGAATGAGTTGTAACTTACCTTGCGTATTAGTCGTCGAAGTGCTGGCTCGTCGTGTCTAAGTGCTTTGCTTCCTTTCGGTGAAGGGAAGGAGGGGGATTTGCGAAACGAAAGCAACTCTTCCCTCCCACTCTCCCTTCCTCTTCTTTTGCACCGACTGGAACAGAGCGATTCAGATGATGAGGTGAACTAAAAAAAACGCAAATACAGTCTCCCCAGCACACACTGGAAGTTGTTGGAGAAGCTGGTAGAAAACAAGAAACCAAGACTTCAACGTCCCTCTTGGAGTCGGCCAGGGGAGTTGTAACCCGACGGCGTACGTGCCCTTCACTCTCCTTGTATCCCCAAGTTCCCGATTTCGCTCTCCTCCCGAAAGACTTTGGGAACGACGACAAAAAAAACAGGCACTGCAGCAACACGAGGGATGCGAATTGGTGCAGCGGTGCGTCAGTACGAGCGAAGCTTCAAAAGGGTCGTTCCGAAGGGCGAAATCTGCGGTGTGCGGTTGTGTGTTCGGTCTCCTTTCCACCTCCCGCGGGCACCGTTGATGAGCGTTGCCGTGTATTTTCTTCCCCTATCTATCTCCTTTTGGTTTTCGTACAGTCGTTCCGGTTTTCTGGATCACGGAGATGCCTAAGATGACCGGGGAACTGGGTCGGCGTGGAAGGGAAGCAAACGCCGGTGCCTGCAGGCGTTGCGGTTCGCCGTGAAGTTTACCCTACCATGGCTCCGGGCTCTCCCCCCGACGAATCGGTGACGACGAAAAAAGCCTGCTTCATAAACGAGCACACTTGGCTTCCGTCGCTCGTCGTATGACCTTTTCCTTGCTTTTCCCGGTGAAGATCTTTGTCTCCCTTGCTCCTCTTCCTTGTTTTATCCCTATGCAGACGCAGGTGTCGAAAAGGGAGTTGTCGGTACGCGCGATAACGCGTCTCTCCCGTCTGCGCCGTCGCCAAGATGGCAACGCTGTCCAGTACTGCCTGCTTTCCCCAACTCACTTCGGGAAAGAGCTTCCCTAAACGCCTCGCCGCGGCGTCGGCGGCGCTGTCGGATGGGGGCCGCGGGTGCAGTTTCTGTTTTGTTCGTGGAACACTGCCGTGCGCGGCGCCAATCGATAGCGCTGCTGGTCGATAGAGGACGCCACGTCCCGTCGCCCTACTCCCCAACCCTTCTCTCCCGCCGTCGCGCCAGAGTGTCGCAGCTGGTGCGTATGGCTGTGACGTCACTGTGGCAATGGTAAACTCGAGACATATATGGGGGAACTTACCGAACCATGGGACGCGCAGGTATTTTTTGTTGCTCACTCCAAGCTTAAGTAAACAAGAAGGTAGCCTAATAAAACTTCCTATGTCGAAAACGCTTTACATGACGTAGTACGTGGCTACGCAAGAAGCTGCCGGCTTGGCAATTCCTAAATACCCGGACGCATGGGAGAAGTGTGGGGATTGGTATGCGTGTATGCCCGATACGTTTTGCGTACCAATAACCCTCAATGGTGGTTATGAAAGGGTTCGAGCAATTTGTTCGACATACATTTACCTGTCACACTTTTAGACATTTAACAAGATGATATAGGTTGAGCACAAACTTCTTATTAATGTTAAGTCATCCTGCGGCAAAGACTAAACGCTCGTAGTAAAGATGTGACGATAGAGAACACGATCATCCGCGAACAAACTAGATGATATTTCAGCACCATGGTGATTGACATAAAACAGGTGCAAAATCTGAACAAGCCCTGTACACCTTCATGATCGGAGACATTGGAAGTGTCTTGCATTCAGCGTGGCTTTGGAGTGCATTCAGGATGACGTGCCTACCACCAAGCGACGATGTCATGGGATGAGCTCATTCTGCGACGTCACGTTATGTGACATCACAGTGACGTCACATTAACCTCCCAATTTTAGTAATATCTGACGCTATTATCTCTTCTTACGGTGACGTCATGCCATTATGATTTCATCTAATTCTGTTGACTTTAAAATCAATAAAGATGACTCGTTTGATGCGGTAACTTCTGTGAATGACAGACGCTACTGCGTGAGAAGTTAGCGGCTTTGCCAAAACACTAAAATTCTCACTCATGTGATCAGTGTGTTTTCTCACTGATTAGGTAGGTTACTCAATACTTATCACAGCATTTTTATTGCTTTGTGATTTATGCCTTATTACCATGAGTCTAGTATACTTGCTAGTAGAAAACTTGCTTCTGATTCTAGCAAATAGTGTTCCTGTTATAGTCGTGGTATACGTGCGATGTACTTGACACAATCGAGCAACACAGTATGCTTACCCCTGTCGTCATGACCGCACGAACATTTGACGATGACATCTCATAGTATCAAAATAAAACGTGTTTTTCGTAAGCAGATCTTACTAATGCGATGCCCAAGAATGTAGACGTGTACAAAGCTGGTGGTCTAGTTGGCGCTCAATATTATGCTCAATCGAGTTCAAGACGACTAAAACACCTGGGGCGTTACGTGTTGAAGTCACCCCATGATTATAGGGAACAACGGAGAAGCGGGCTCCGGAAATTTCTACCATCGGGCGTACTTCAACGTGCACTCACGTTGCAGAGCATATGCGCCTTCATCGTGTGTTTCGCCTCTAACCAACGGCGAAGGCCGTAGCCAGGACCAAACCCATGACCTGGGGTTTGTGTAAGATTAGGTCATGCGCTACTTGTTATTTTGTCCACCCAGTCCAAGGTGTACAGCTAGACACACAATTGTCAAGTTTGTCCAAACTAAAGTAAGGAAAAATAGCCATCGAGTTGTTTGAAAGCAGCTAGAGCTTTGAAGACCACTTCACGACAGATTGCCAGTTAGCTCTTATAGAGGCCATTTTAATGAATAATAATCTTCAGAAGTAACCGTAAATACAATGCGCGTAGGCTTACAAAGTCGTAGTGGGAATTTCGCTGCTCTACTCAGAATGCCCACGCATTTTAGGGGATTTGGAAACGGCTTACTTCCTGCGCGCAGACGTTCGTTTTCCCGCGGTGCAGTTTTCGTTTTCTTATATATTTTGAAGTCACGTTAACGGATGAGAAAGTGAAACGCAGGCATCGTGGTTAACAAGCCGAAGCTCAATGGCCCTTTGGTTCTTTCTCGGCTCTACATAAAATGGCGCCCACTTTTGGTGGCGAATGCCAGTCGTATAATTCATTGTGAAAACAGCTTAAAAAAGAACAGCTTCGCTGATTACCTCAATTAAGGCTTGTGCAAACATGATTGATTGATTGATACGTGGGGTTTAACGTCCCAAAACCACCATATGATAACGAGAGACGTCGTAGTGGAGGGCTCCGGAAATTTCAACCACCTGAGGTTCTTTAACGTGCACCCAAATCTAAGCACACGGGCCTACAGCATTTTGGCCTTTATCGAAAATTCAGCCGCCGCCACCACCAGGATTTGATCCCACGAGCTGCAGGTCAGCAGTTGAGTACCTTAGTCACTAGACCATTACGGCAGGGCACTCGTGCAAACAGCGGAGGTGGCTGCATCATACCGCTATTTCATGATACCTTTAGCGGACTGGAAGTGAGTCTTGCCGAATTTCAGTGGGACACACCCGCTAGCAGCTGCTTGGTACATGAGAACAGACGTTTGGGCCAGTTGGTTTGTTACGTTCATTGCAGCCATAGCGCTGATAACACAGGAACTACAGAAAGAGGACGGGACGTGCGCGATGCGGAAGCGCAAGTCTTGTCTTCTTTTTTTTTGTTCCTGGTTTTATCAGGGCCATGGCTTCAACGAACTGCTTGGTAGATGCCAGTTAGGCTTGTTTGATTGTACCCGTAAGGTCGGACCCATAACCACACATGGGGAGTAGCCAAGATGGCCTATCGGTAACTTTTCGGTGAAACCTTGGAGAATGTTTATTAGTAAAAAAATTTAAATAAAACGCCGAACAAAAATAAATAACAATAATATAGTGATGAAAGTAAAATTTTGAGCAGGCCTTACTACAGCGTTCATCTGACCACAGCAATAGGGAATTACTATTCTAGATTGCAAGGCCCCTGCTTTAAGAATAATAATAAAGCAGATATTGAAACAAAATGAGTCATGTTAAGTGGCTTGAATAATGTTACAACCACAACAAACACTTGCGTGCGACACAGTACTGATTGAAGGCAAAAGAGTTTAGTGCTAATACTGCAAATAAATTCAACTCTGCCATCAAAAACAGATTGAATGAAGGTCTTTTTCTAAGTCCTAACAGACAGATTCATTTTTGGTGTATTATGGATGAAAATAGTAAGGCTTGTAGAATTTTCGTCGCCCATACCAAACTAGGAGGTGCGTCACAGAAATAGGGACAGGGAGAGATATGGTTATTATGAGACTTTAGCCGAGAGGTCGGCCTGAATCAATCTGACCTGCTTCTCAGTGTTAGGTAAGAGAAGGGGATGATTGAGAAAGAGAGAGAAACGGTGTTGATGAGGATGAGACAATGATGAATTGAAATCATGTTCTTCAAGGACTAACCTCGACCTGAAGCTTCGCTGTGGGCAAGTTAGACCCAGCACGCGCTGTGTGAATTCAAGCAGAAGAAGAGGATGAAGAAGCAAGGCTCCCGTTATTGATCGCTGTACCATTGTTCCAGGAAGCAACAACAGCACTCACTCCTTGTTCCCCGTTCACGATTTTAGCCTAAAGTGTCTCGCAATCCCACAAAAACTGGGCAATAGCTGTAAGCTTACTACCACCATATCGTCCCAAGTGGTCCCAGAAACGAAGTCAAGATGGGCGACGAAAGCCAGATGTCACAGGTAAGTCCTTTTGAGGGCAGCCGTAGATTTGTTAGGTGATGGCGTTACCGCAAACATGTCACGATCATGTGCTTCCATGCCGTGTGATCAGTGAATGACCGGGCACCACAGGGGACAACAGCGCAGCAGCATATTTGCCATAAGAGCAAGACATAGGAAAATGGCGTTGATATATTCGGACTGCGTTCTTGAGGTTCACTGACAAATTCGTAAGAGTATAGTATCATTAGCGTGAGCACTTACGACTCGCAAGCAAAAAGCTACTCAAGGCAACCGATGATTACACCTGCTTGTAACTTACTCGTAACATTCCTCAATACACAAAAACCACGTGCTGTGGCATTGTATTATGCATGGAGATTGTCCCGTAGAAGACTCTGACCTCAGGTTCCAACGAGTTCGATTGGTTTAGAGCTTTGTGACTGCAACGGCGCGACTCAAAATCAAGGAACCAGATACTGCACCAAAGGAGTCATTTTCACGACTACTGTTACCGGTCGCTTAGCGACTAAGTTGGCAACGTGATTGGTGCTGTTAGCAGGTGTCATCGAGTCTATACGCCCACCATATATACGCAGAAAAGAAAGTGATTTAAGCAAGGCAAAGTGGGCATGATAACTCTGATTATTTGGGGGTATCGCAGGTAATCAAAGGGCTACAAAAGCTTATAACAACTATGAATATAAATTTGTTCAGTTAGATGGAGGCTTTATAAAATAAATACGGCGATAAAAAGCGAAAAACAACAAGAGAGATATTTAAAGAAACAATTAGCAGAAGCTTTGCTCTTGTTTATTAGCTCACATGTGTGTTTTTTTGCATAAATGCACACGCGCCGACGTGCTCAGACTACAGTCATAACGTTGAGTGTAAATTGGTGAAATGATTCTGAAGATAGATAAAAATCCCTTTGTCGAAACACTGGCAGTGGTTGTCGTTTAAACCTGCACACTTATTTAGTGCTGCAGAGTATTTATGGTATTTGGGTATTCAGCTTATACAATTATTGCGCTGTCATGTAGGTACCCATTGATAACCACAGCAAAGTTATTTTTGGAGTTAGTTTATTAAACGAAAGTAAGTTCTGCGTTGTTAAGGTCTGCTATGCAGATATTTATTCTGTTTTATGTTATCTTTCGTCCTTTTGTTTCGACATCCTAGCTCTGACAATTTGCGTTAGGTCTCAAGCATCGGGAAATGCTTATGTTATGGAAAATTAAGTTCCTTTAGGTTGAAAATTCAAATACACTTCGGCCACGCCGCGAAGATGTCGAAGACGTCCTATATACCGCAATGTCGACAATGTTGAGAGCTAAGCTAAGTTTTTTATCTGTTGTCTTCTGCTTTATGTACGACTTCCGTGACGCTAATGACGTTCCCACCCAAAACTAATCTATGCAATGGTCACGTCCCGTACAGATGTCGCAGTGGTCGGAAAGTGGCCAGCTAAACTGTGAACATTTGTGTTTGGTGTCATTCATCTAGTGCGGCCTACCTAATTAGAAGTTTGATTAAGTCGATAGTTGAAAACGATTCCGGCTGTGTCACGCAGATGTCGGCGGTGTCGGAGTCGTCACAGATGTCATCGACAGCTCAGCCGGGTGCCGCCACCGCTAGCGACCGTATGGCACGCCGTCAGAACAAGCGGATGATTGTGCGTGCCGGCGTAGTCGTTATCATACTGCTGCTCATCATCGACATCATACTGCTCTATATCTGGCTGACGTCCGAGCCAACGGTCATCCACCAGAAGGCCACTGTGGTTGTCGATGACGCGGGCATATTCCAGCCTTCAGACCTCGACCCGAGGGACACCGACGACTCACTCCTAGTCCTGGTAAGAGCACAGGAGAAGCGCTGTGTGCCCCTGGCATGATGCTCTCAAAAGTCTGCACCAAGTATTAGCAATAATTATTATCTGGCTTGCTCTCAGGCATTTTGTACGTAAGATTGCCACTCGGCACATTGCTATCTTATAAGCTTTATCACTGTCATAATGCGCATATCATTTGGAACGAGGACGCAGTGGGTTCACGAGGATAATAATAAATGGGGTCGTAATTTTATGGAAGTCACAAGGAAATCTCAAGTTAGAGCTTTCTATTCATTTACGCGTACTTTTAACGTAACATACCCGCTTTCTCTGCTACCATAACTCCTCATGTCTACAGTGGAACCGAAGTGTCGTTAAAGCAGCCTGGTGTATCCCTACAGTGGTTAGCGCATTGCATGATTTATTACCATATTGTTGCAAAGAGTACCTTATTGCAGAATATATAGGTGTATAAGTAGGGCAAAGTATGGGTAAGACAAAACTGTGCCGTAACAACGGACATCAGCGTACACCACTGGCGCGAAACGCAGGAAGAGCTGTCTTTCCCCGGCACTGACACCACGTCCGAGCACCGCCACAGGCATGGCGTCTGCAACTCCACGGGCTGCCTTTGGCTTCAGCACTACCTGAGTCCCGGAGGACGCATCAGTGGCTCGGGCCACATCCACAGCCAGAGCCAGAAGGGGGGCCGTCCGGGTCCCTGCGATGACTTCTACGAACATGTGTGCGGGTCGAGACGTCACTCCCTCTACAGGGACGGCGCCGCTCGACTCATGGTCGCCGTGGCGGATAGGATTACGGGCAGACTGCGTGCAGTTCCCGGAAGCGGAAGTGTACGAGTCCACGCAGCTGACACCGGAGACCCGGATGAGGACCACGCCATAGTCCTGGAGCGGTGCCTGGAGGGTGGTGCCATGGTAACCAAGAATATGATTTTGCGGTGGGTTTATAATAATGTTGACGTCATTTGTAGACGCGTGGCTGAGCGTCAAGGTTAGAGGATCGGATTGCCGCGGACGTTCGGAAGCCCATGTGCGCGAAAGCTGGCTTTTTCAGGCTGCTAATTTGAACTGTTACTTGCCTGCTTCCCTGCTTTGTGGTCCTCATCTCTTTAGCAATAATAATAATAATATTAATAATAATAATAATACTAATAATACTAATAATATAATAATATAATAAGCGTTGCCTTGCCATTTGTGGAAATCGTGGGTGGTTCATTTTCCCTAATAAACCTAGAAAAGCTCAACATTATAAGATACTCAAAATCATGCTGTACGCAGAATTATTCCTTATGTGAAATTCGTGCGTTCGCACACACTCATAAAATAGTTCGGGTACCTTTAGAAGTATTTAGGTGAGCTAGCTCACGGTTCACCACTCAATACTGTTGCGTTATGTCACATTCAAGATACTTACTAAACAAAAGTATTATTAGCTGAGTGCGACTTCCGTATTTATGCCTCATGATATCGTGTATTGTGTCAAGAGTCGTTTCTCATAAAAGTTCACTATACAAATGCTGATATGCAGCAGTATGCCCGACACAAAGCTTTTAAACGCTGGGACATGTGTTTTTTTCTCTGGACCGCCATGGATTAACACCTGGCTTGAAATAGTCGATGTTTCAACGTGCATTGCGTTCGGTGATGAACGTAAAGGTTAAACGATTCGTTAATAGAAAAGCGCCGTATCTGGAGTAGGAACTGCGCGTTGCTGAAGTATTCTAGACAGGCATGCTAGACCCAGCGTGTCACAGGATAGTTCACTGGCAGGGCAGAGGACCAGCGAATGGGAAACCTTCAATGAAATCCCCGTGACTGAAAGACAATTAACAGGTGACTGCATTTACAGGCCCTGTGGGGAACCGCGCAGCCAAGACTGCCCACCATCGCTTCCAGATGCACCTCTTGGAATCTCCGAGCGCTTTTTTGTCGCCAACAGCAGCGCCACCATTGAAGATTACGCTGTGTTTCTACAAAGGTGACCGCACTTTGCCGCTTGTACTAATGAACGTCGTTGTACTCCAATACACTGAAAGGAACGACCACAGCTATGCCTTTGACTCTGCAGCGTTGCTCCGAAGCTGCACACTGGTGGACACCTGAGCGTCGACGATGTCGGGATGGTGAAGACATTCCCGAGGCGATGGATCACAAGAGCGTGCCGCTGGGTCGAGCTGTCTGCCCGATGTCACCTGGAGCGAAACCCGCGATTGAGAGGCTACGGGCGCCTTTCCCTGTACAAGCGGCTGTGGAAGCTTATCTACTTCGCGCCTTTTATGGGCAGCCTGGTGAGCTTTTCCCTTAACGTGCTGATGAGCGGCTGTCCTTCAAGAAGGAGCGTTCTGAAGCTTAACGCGAATGACGCAGATTTAGTTCCCAACTCTGGGGACTGCTTCTTGTTGACGCTATATTTCTTGCAGTGTTCAATAGATGACGGTACTTGTAGCTGATGATGAAAAGATGGAAGATGTTATAAACTAGATGGCGGTAGTTGTAGTTGATGACGAAAGGTGCGAGATGTTATAAATAATAATGATGTCACATATGGCACCTGTCATTGGTGGAAGGCAAATCGTTCGATTTAAAGCGGCGACGTACGCTAGGGGAAGCATTGTAATAAAATCGAGTGGGTGAAATATACGGAGAATCCATGGTTTACCTCCGGAGCCTCGCCCCCTCATCATCATTCACTTGGTGGATATGGCGGCACTTTTTACCATAGCGCGAAGAGATGACGGATGTTACAGGACAACAAAA
The DNA here is from genome assembly GCA_013436015.1 of Rhipicephalus annulatus. Taxonomy (NCBI): domain Eukaryota; kingdom Metazoa; phylum Arthropoda; class Arachnida; order Ixodida; family Ixodidae; genus Rhipicephalus; species Rhipicephalus annulatus. Next base: position 20,054 of record WOVY01006399.1, on the reverse strand, counting down.
TGACTATGGCGAGGCATGGTTTCTTACTGCGAAAGCTATTATGAGATCACAACATGGGTGCGCCACTGCCGCTGAGCCTCGTAACCACTATCACAAGAAAGAGGCGTGCCATTCCAGTGTTCTACCACGGAGCCATGCCAGTTCTTGGAACTCCGTTGCAAACTGGCCTTAGGCAGGATTGATATCGGGGAAAGAATCGTGTTAACGAGAGTATTAAAGCCTTTTAGAACAGCAAATGAACAACCGGGCGTGACACAATGCGGAATGCGTATCGCATGGTTCGTCGAATGCTTCAACACATTGCAAGAGTTTCAGGCATAATTATTCGTCGTCGTGAGTCACTGCGTCAAAAAAAAAATTGCACAAAATGTTTTGCTATGTGTAGCGGTTATCACGCTTCTCCGAAGAATTACGAAGGATGGCACAGCGAACGTCTTCTTGTTTCTGAAGGAAAAACAAACAAACGAATGCCTTTCTACCACAGAAAAATTATCATTTACAGCTTTGTGGGTAGTTTGCAAGAGTGCTTGCAGCAGTTATTCAAAGAGTGTTTAAGAAGAGTGTTTAAAAAAGGCTCCGAGAGGCTGCTCATCCAGGTTCCAATGTGGCTTTGCTGCGTGTTAGGCGCAGGCCTGGCGGTTTTTTTAATATTTCGCGTATTTAGTGACTTCATATCAGGAAAAACCTCAATGCTTTCATTTTTCATTTCACACTCACTTTCGTTTCTTTCGACCGGCATATATAGTGTATTATAACATTCTTGGCTTGTCACTAGCGTAGACGACCATGGACAGGGAATAAAAGATCAATGAAGAAGATTGTTTTGGACGTGCAGTCATTATAAAGTGCTGCATAAGACAGTGTATTTTTTTCTAACACAGGCTCGTCCGCTAGTCAAGGTGGCGTACCAAGAGCCCCCTGACCCACAACTTCAAGCTTGTCTGCGCGTGATCCACGACGCCTTTCGACAAAAAGCAGCGGAAGCAGCCAAGGCAACCTTGTCTGAGGCAGTGGATGAGCTACACGACACCGTCATCCACTTCGTGTGGGAGGCACGCCAGGCAAGTGCACGCTAAACTAATAATTAGACCAGAAATAATTGATGCTTCACTACGGGGCTGGGTTTGGGTGATACCAATGAATGAGGGAAATGCAAGCAAATACTTCATGCATGTCTGAATAGTGCTACTGATTATACGCGTAACTTGATTACGGTTAATTTTTTAAAGTGAATACTGTTAAGAGACCCCAACGGACGCTTTTGGCACCATAGTTGTTCGCCGCTGCCGCAGGTGTCCGCAACTGCTATCAGACGAAACAGGAGGAAAAGGCGGTGTAAACAAAGCCTCACGGCAAGAATGAAACCCGAACCGGAGCCCTCAAGCGTGAAATCCCCGTATTATACCACTAATTCACGCCCGTCATTGGATAACTGCGCGAGCAGAATCTATGCAGACAATATGTCGGGGGAAAGAATCATGGTAACATGTGCAGCAGAGTGTTTTAGAAGAGCGAATTAAACCCAGGCATCACACAGCTCGAATTGCGTAACGATTGGGTCATTGAACGCTTCCAACCCATTACAAAAGACTGAGCCATAATTCTTTGTGTTCAGCGTCGCAATGCCTTACAAGTCTGTAGCTGGTATACCGCGCTTCTCCGAAGAACGAATAATGGCGTACTGGGTGACCTTACTTCGCAAAAACTATGATTTATGAAGCTTTCATGCAAATGTAGCTGCTGTTTTTGACCGAAGAGTTTTTAAATAAAAGCTCTACAAAGGCCGCTCTACGAGCTTTCACTGCTGTTATACTGCCCGTTTTGCGCAGAAGTGGCATTTTCCTCCCGATATGAGCACATTTAGCAGTAACAAGCAGTACTAAAGCATTTATTTATACGAATAGCTTTCTACCTTAACGACTGTAAACTGATAAATACAATGTAGATGACAAATTATTTTGCTGAGTGACATCCACAGCAACGTACTTTACTTCAATGTACTGAATGTTACCACAACAAAAGCGCTAGTGAATGTAGGAAAGTGAAATCACAAAAAATTAATAACAATAACCTACCGGCACAGGTGATGCGTTCTCTGGTACCCGAGTGGTTGGCGCAGGCCGCTATCAATAGGACGCATGGCGATAAGTACGACTTGAAGGAAAGACGACTCGCTCGGCAACAGGCCGCTCAGCAGCTAGTCGCAATCGAAACCCTTGTAGACGATGGTTCCGGCAGCACAGACGCCGACGTCGGCGTTTACTCCTGGCAGGTAAGTTCACACCTGCACAAGCGGAGTAAAGAAAGTTTTGTATTTTTTCGGCCAGTTCATCTAAGGTCAACGGGGCATCCAAGGCAGATTAAGACCACCTTGAATTCTTGTATATGACTATACAGACGTAGAGAAGCAGGTCTGTCTGAGCGATCACGTGTAGTAATAATGGCTTACGTTCTAGTAGTCACTCGTCACGGTGGTCTAGTGGCTAAAGTAGTCGGCTGCTAACCCGCAGGTCGCGGGATGGAACCCCGGCCGCGGCAACCGCATTTTTTGATGCAGGCGTGAATTCCCGGGGCCCGTGTGCTCAGATTTAGGTCACATTAAGGAACTCCAGGCGGTCGAAGTTCCCGCAGCCCTCTATTACGGGTTTCGGGACGTTGAATCCCAACAATTGTTGTTATTGGAATTTTCGTAGTTCGAATAACCTGCCTTAACCATGTAGTCTTCCTGTGCATACAGGTTCGCTACTCAGAGGACCGTAAAGCGCTAGTCCTGCCGCTAGGCCTGTTGGGGCTGTTCATTGACTCCATGGCCACCGTAGAACCAGTCCTGGTCCCGGCTTTGGGTCGCCCCGTGCTTCGCCAGCTGATGCCGGTGCGACACGGACCGTACTCTTGGCGACGCCACAACGAGCAGCGACTCGGCGCGATTGTCGACTGTGTCGCTTCCGTTCTGGACGACGCCGGTATTGGGCAGGGTGAGCTGCTCTTAAACCTCATCGCTGCAAGGTCGCTTATGTCCGCCCATTGGGTTCACAGAACTGGACACCGTGTTCATAACGACGCTGTTTGACGAAACGCGAAGTAACTACAAGCTGACACACAGCACCGAGTAGCTAGTCGAAACCTATCGTGGTGAAAAGATTGTTCGTTGGTTCGACTTGCATCAATTGCCAGTGAACCGTTCATCTTTGTTCTCGAACTCGGCCGTCCATCTTTACGCCTCCAAGATCTGCGTCATCTAGAAACGAAAATACTTTTTTTAGACAAAGAAACGGAAGGCTGGTTTGTACGCAGATTTGCGAGCGTGGACAGAATACTTAGTAAAATATAGGCGCGGAAACGTCAGCCAACTGGTTATGAGATCAGCTTGTGGGAGCGAAGCTGTACTGCAGTAGCACATATTGCCGTGTACACTTATATAAACGCAATAAAATGTTCTATCTTTGTTACCACACCCTTACACGTGCAGCTGCAGCCCTGCGGAGGCCGTGCTGGCATGTTTCGCAACCGTCTAGACCAAGGGTCGCCAACCGATGGCCTTCGGGGCCCTTTTTATGTGATCCTCGGCATGATATGAGAACTCTCCACCGCCTTCCTATGGCACTTCCTATCCGAAAGCCGACATGGTGGTTTTGACCTAAAATGATGTTTTCACTAGCAACCTATGAAGCGATTGAAACATAAGTTTGTAAATGGCAGCCTTGTGAGAACCGTGAAGAAACCAAAAAAAGATTTTATTTCAATGTTGTGCATCGTTGCTGCTCTCTTTGGCACTTTACGTTATCACTATCGATTTTCTGTATTCTCAATCTCTGAATAAGCTCCATCTTGATAGGAAGTGCAGCCACTATTACAAAGAATACACAACACAAGCGCTATAGACAATAACGGATAGTAATGTACGGGACAGCCACGTGTGCTTTTTGTTTACCATTTTTTATTCCTTTTCTCTTTTCACCCCCTTTAAAAACTCTGACGTTTGCAATAAACGTTTAGTTGAAGCGCTTGTGTTGTGTGTTCTTTGTAATAGTGGCTGCGCTTACCAGCAAGATGGATCGTTACCAACTGGCCCGATACAATTGTTTACTGAATAAGCTGACCTGATTTACCCCAGTGGAGGCTCGCGCACTGGCAACGGAGGTGGCCCTGGAGTCCGGCATGCTGCAGCCGCTGCTTGCGCTGTACGACCGTCGGCTGCACGACGAGCACACCCGGGGCATCCGCTTGCATTCAGATTACAGCAACGCCGAGCTGTTCTTTGTGCTCTGGGCACTGGGACACTGCGGAGAACAAAACGCGGCCACCTTGGTCAACGGGGCACTCCGGAACTTTGCGCCCTTTTCGCGGGCCTTTCAGTGCGCCATTAACCAGGCCATGTGGACGGGACACAGGTGTCCCTTCTGGCGCTAGTGTAATTATTTGGTAAATATGAGCAAAATAGGTTATTTAAATACCGCAGACGAATGCTCGTCTGTCGGGCTATTGTTATTAAAACAGTGGGCAAACAGTTAAAGATGAGTTTTCGTACATTTTTGTTGTTGTTATGAAATGGCTATAACGCAAAATTTTGTGTTAAGGAAATTGTAGAAGTTGCGCAGTGTCTCGCACACAAAGTATAATAGTACCCCCCCCCCCCCCAATCGAACGAAATTTCTGGCTACGATGCTGCGTTGCCGCAGAGAGAGAGAGAGAGAGAGAGAGAGAGATTGTGGTTATAAGAGGGAAAAGAAGAGAAAAGTGAGCCCCGTAACTGTCTGCATCAGCGTGCATGCGACACCTCAACAGTAGCTCACAAGAGATGGGAGTAAGGAGGGATTAAAAGGATATGATTAAAGGTATATATAGAGAAAGAGAGATGCGCTAGGACAGCGAGCCACGACATATGAGAGATGGGAGAGATAGGGAATATGGAAACACGGTCACAGAAGTCCGAGGACGGGGCACAACTTGCGAGAGATCTTGTCGGTGACAGGAGATGGCGTAGGTCTAGTCCAGTCGGCCAGAGTTGCGCTGACGTCGTCGTAGGGGAGCGGTGGCAGGAGGTGGCATAGGACGAACCCAGTCTCTGCCAGAGCTGCGCTGTCGTCGGAGATCGCGAGGCACAACCGGTCGGCACGGAATCCAGCGAGCGAGTCCGCAGGCTACCCATCATTTCGGTAAGGTTGATATGCTTTTGCTCGATGATGGGGTCAAGGGAAGCGCAAACCATACTTCCCTCGTTCTTTTATCGAAAAAGAACACGTAAACCATATCGAAACGACGCGTAGGCGGCGACAACGCCGCATCGTATGCAGAAACTTAGTCCGGGAGGGGGGGGTGATGGAACTATACTTTTTGGAGGTCCGTGCATGCGTTTGTATGTGTGTATACATACGCAAGCAGAATTGTAAAATTGCGGTACGTAGGTTGAACCTCCAACCCTCCTCCCCCGCACAGGCTACATGCAAGTGACTATCCTTTGTAAACATTGGGCTATAAAAACATGCTAAAAATTCGCACTCTATAGTACGTGCACATCCGAACAGTCCCTATACTTCAGTCCATATAATAATGAGCTCCATGCTAAGGACAAGGCGTTAGAATCCCGGACATGCCTGAAGACAACGCGTGGGCTTCTTTTTCTTAGTGCCTATGTTTGTGAAGCATGCACTTGCCTCGTGAGGATGCTCAAGCAGCTACCTCTTGGTATTTCATTAAAGTTGTTTGTGCAGATCATATGGGACGATTTCTAATCAGTGGCCTATTCCTCTTTGTGGGTTACCACCATCAGGGTGATGACATAATCATCATCATCACCTACTTCAGGGAGAGATTTAAAAGGGCAGAACGAGTACTGTCTGGCTAGGCACACGCATGATTAAAGCCAGGCCTGGTATAAGTTACGACAACACCTGGTGATTACCGTAAGTTGATTAAACCTAGACAGAAGTGTGAAGTGCTCCATCTACTTTCGGAGTTCACCGGCTGTAAGTTACATCGCGTAAGTTTATACTCAGTGATTGAGATGGTACTAATTATATCAACAGAAAATGAAGCCAAGGAATGTATAGAAGACGTTGTTGAACATGTTTAATTATACTGCAGGAAAGAAGGGTACATTTAAGAACTCTTTTTCTTCGTGGGACTCAATATCAATGAGAATATCAATGAGTCTGCTAGTTGTCATAAACGGTACCTTAATTATTACTATATTAACGTAAAGAAAGTCAGCTAGACAAAAATAGGTGGCCGCTTGAAGAGACCGAACCACTTAGTTGGTTGGTTGGTTGGTTCCTCAACACTTTGGCGCAACCTACCTAGGGGGATAGGCCATGAATGGGACAGTGCCTTGCTTTTTAAATTGATTCACTTCTTGAAAGAGAGGGCTGGATTAATTAGGTAACATAGGTAATAATAAAAAGGTGTTAAATTTCTAAACAAAAAAACCCTGAAAAGAAAACATAATAAACACACAAAAAAAGAAAAAATTACATAGAACAACTGAAGTTGCTTATTTTTAGCATTCCATTCTTTTAGATTCTCGAAAGAAATTTGTAACAGTGGTAAAAACGCTCCTGTGGCTTAACCACTTAGCTCTGATTAATGCTTTGCATGCTCTGTCAACAGCGCTACAGCAGCCGTCGTCTTCTGCTTTCAATGGGCACAAGCGCGCATTGATAGCAGAGGCTGGTCAGACAAGCCCGTATGTTGCCCATCCCGCACCACCGGGAAAACACCGGGAGCCTAGCGCCGTACGTGACGGATGGGCCACACGACTACTGTGTTTTCTAGCTACCAGATTCACTCAGCCGACCGTTTGCACCAAGACAACGCAATCTATCTATACAATATAGGCAGTCTATATCCGTGTACACCACTCACGCATGCAGAGAACTTACCATTTTGCTGCCTCCACAATAGTTGGAGTACATGGTCAGTGAGTTCCTAAGAATGCCTTGCTAAGCATTTTAAAAAGCTGGTTTGGGAACGCGCATAAGCTATTCCGTTTCCACGCGTGCATCTCGCGGAGGAATATTCCCTGACAAGAAGAGGGCCTCTGACGTATCACATAGGCTCCTATAACAACACGTGGGTCAGACCTCTTGTATGGTTTAATCCGCTGAGAGGAGGTTACGTGGTTATGTCGGGGAGGCATTGTGTAAAGGTAACACTTACCCTATCTCTGACGACTCCTTGGGCACAGCATTACTACAGTCCATAAGACGCATCATTCCCATTTTGAGACGTCCCACTCTGCAATATATCAACGACACACATGCTCTGGTCTTTTACGGGCCTGCATTTAAGCAGTCTACGCTACCTCCGAGCAACAAGCCTCAAGTCTGGTCAACCACCCAACATTCACCACCCAATCTCATAGATCGTTCTATCGCTCACTGTTCATACATGAAGAAAATTCGCCTGTGTATTACTGACCTCCCGTATTAGAAATCTAACGACCCTCGTTACAAATGAACGAAAGAAGAATATTAGTAAACTCCGCTACTTCCGTACTAAGTAGTGGGTGCTTGCGTGAATCTCAGTGGTGACCGGAAATGAAATGTACTTATAGAAGAGAAGAAGACAGAAGAAGACGACACAGCCACCATGTTTCATTTCAGGACCTGCTTATGTTTGCTCACTGGTTTCGCAGAACTGAACGCCGCGTTCATAACGGCGCTGTTTGACGAAAAGCAAGGTAACTACAAGCTGACGCACAGCACCACTACGGCCCGTGAGTCGCGACCCCTCGCGACTCGAACCGAGAGCGGTCATCCGGCGCATCGACGTGTACTACCCTCACCAGACTGGTTCATTCGGAAGGAGTGCAGAGGACGCCTGGACGTCTTCTTCGCCGTGACCTCCGAGGCTTCCGACTGGGACAGGCGCTCCGACATCCGGGACACTCTTCTCGAAGGTCGAGTCAAGCGTGCCTTCAAGTGGACCGGCGCCTTCGTGCTTGAACAGCCCCGAGAGCGGCTCGTCACCAGGTGGCTCGAGGCCGAAGGCGACGCACATGGAGACTTGATCGTGCTGCCACCGACACGTCACAGTAGCGGCAACGCAACCGATGTCTTGCGCAATGTCGTAAGGTGGGCTACAAAACACTGCGCGGAAGTTCGTTACGTCATCAAGATGGCCGACGACACGGTGGTCCATCCGATGCTGCTGCATAGGTTCCTGCTCAAGCTGGACGAAAGTGAAATGGGAGCAGTTCACTGCGACATGCGGGGCGCGTTCGGTCCACTCCGGGGAACCGATTTCGTAGCCTTCGCTCCGCGGCACAAGTTCTTCGCGGGCGGTTTCGACGTGTACTGCGCCGCGGGATCGCCGGTCTTGGCTTCCTTGAAACTGCTGAAGGACCTAGATGTTGCCTCTACGTCCGCGGAATCTGAAACAGCTTCCTCTTCTGATGAATTGCAGGAACGTCACCGGACGCTGCATATTTGGAACATGGATTTCGACGACATTAGCGACGTGTCGTTTGACGCGAACTGGAACTGGACGTTTGTGAAACTCACTGGCGGCACGTCGAGGCGAAGACTCGACCTGTACGCGCTTTGGTTCTCGGCGCTGTGGAAAGACGTTCTCTGGAGCAAGTCGCGCTTCAGAAAACTTTTCAGAGCGGCTGAGCACGCCAATGGCGTGTCTGATAAAGACGTACAAGGTTAAGTGGTGTCGCTTTCGAGCCGTTACAATTAAAAAAATGCGTCGTTGTATGTAAAGTGGGTGATGGAGCGCTTGAAGCGAACAATATATGGTTCTCTTTACGAGAGCATGCGCAATTTTATGGCTCACGCTATATGTATGTGTGTGTGTGACGCTTTTTAAAGCGATAGCGTCAAAGAGCTCGTTTCGCAGAAATTCTGGTTTCGGCGTCGGTTTCGTAGGTTGTCGGGGAAAAATGATCTTACGCGTGACCAAAAAATCTAGAACAATGCAAACAAAAATGATAAACTGAACTTCCTGAACTGAAATGCTGAACTTCCTACGCCGCGATTTCAGAAGTGCCCCCTCTGTTCTTAAACGAGTTCTTTGCGTGTCAAATGTACGCCCGATTTTAGAATATGCTTGCACTGCCTGGAACCCGGCCGCAAAGTTAAATATTGGTGCATTGGAGCGCATTCAGAAACGGGCCACCCGGTTTGTGACGGGTGATTACGACTTCACCAGAAGGTCTAGCGAAATTGTTGGTTCACTTGCTTGGCCGTTACTCTCCTCTAGGCGTAAATATATCAGGCTATGTCTTTTCTACAACCTAATAAACGACAAAACTGGGATCGATAAAGGCAAATACATCAGACCACCAACATACATCTCATCACGACGAGACCATCCTTTGAAAGTGTGAATATATGTGCCGAACATCAACGTATGCAAATACTTTTTTTTTCCTAAAACTATTCACGAATGGAACGGTCTTCCAAAAAACATTATGACCACCCCTTCCACAGCGTTTCCTTCATTTTTAAAGGAGTATGTGGTCACATAACGATATTGTATGCTGTGATTTAGGTGTTTTTGATTTGTTTTTATTTTTTGAGTGCCATGCAATTCAACTTGTCCCCTCTGATTTAAATGTGCTTTGAATTTGTAAACTCCCTACAATTCCCGCAGGGGGCGCTTTAGGTATATGTATAAATAAATGTATAAATATAAATAAATCACAAAATATGTTGCAGCAGAGTGGGGGACAGAACCAGGTTTTGTTTGGTTCCGACTGGGGATGGAACCCGCTTCGTTTGCGTGGCAACCGGACGTTCTATCACACGGCCACGCGTTGTGTTGTAAAGCAGTGAAAACAACTTCCTCATCCTGAAAATGCAGTGAAAGCAGCTTTCACGCTTTAGAAACACAAGCGTCCTGTATACGTGCTTCACACTGCAACATAAAATATTGCAGTCAGGATGCGTGCCTCAAGTGCCCTTTGTTGGCGGGCGTCAGAAGATGCGATTACCCTAATGGCTTCGTGGTTTAAAGGCGGATAGCCACTACGAAAGCCTGTTCCCTTAAGGCCACGTAGTCAGTGCATAACAAGTTCGAAAACATTTCGCGTACTATGCGTTTGAAGTACGCACTAGAAATAGAATATCACTATCGCTTTCGGCTCCTATAGGTGAAGTTTTACGGTTCCCTAATTTGTTTATGCTTTGCGTAAGTAAGATGGATTCCGTATGAAATTTTCATACATCTAAATACATCACGTACGTTTTAAACGCAGCAATGTTTACGAAAGAAATCATCACAACTAAACACCCCACCACAAAAAACATTTAAAGTAAGTGAAATAGTCGCCCGATTTTTCAATAATTACCTAGTAGAACGTAATTACGTACACCAAACAGCTTACATACCGTGTTTAGGAAAGCTTTGCTCGGAAAGGAATACACACGACCGTTGAAGCCTTGCATCAGAGGATAAAACGAGAAGTCACGTGACAATGAACCCTTTCCGGACAAATAAAACTGCTATCGGCTGTGAATGTAGTATTTTGAGATAGGATAACACATGGCTAGTATAATTTTAGACTCAGTCAGTCCACTGGAGGTTCAGTTTGAAAGCACACAGCATGTATCCAATGTCTATGAGAGGTGATGCTTCATGCAGGGGTCGGGACAGTGAATAACTTTAAGGCGAGGGCGGAGGTGAGTTCCAGCCAAACGTCAGTTTCGAAAGAAAGCCGTTTTCATGCCTCGTACATGTGTCGCTGCTAAAGGCGATTCGGCCTCCGGTTTACAAAAGCCTATCAAGCACAGTGACTTTTGAATCTCTGGACGCCTAAGCCGAAGTATGGAGTTTATGTTCCGCCTGTGTGACTCGCACGCACAAAGAATTAACCCCGATACGGGAGAACAGAGTAGAAGAATCACATAGCATTGTCACGAATAGTCATGAAGTGATAAATTGAATGTGGGACGAAGACTGTCATTTGCGAGCCAATGGCTGCACGGGAGATGTGAGCGGGCTGCATGCGGCTCACGGTCCACGGGCTTGAGTCCCCATCTTTATTGGTATTAGTACTATTTCGAGCTTATCGCGCCAAAACAGTATCTTTAGGACGTGTGCCATAGTGGAGCTTTGCGAAGATCTCTTTGTTGCAAGAAATATATTGATTTCGGTTCATATCAGGTAGAATAAATAATACGAATCATTTCTTTCCGTACCGCAGGCATGTCGCGGCGTCCATCAACGTATCTATCAAGCTATCTATCTATCCGCCTACGTCTTAATTCACTCACATATCCGCGGGCGGGTATAAAGTGCACGCCAATGTTATGTGGGTATGTGCCACATGCGATCGCCACATTATGGCGCAAAAGTAGCGCAAGAAAAGTGTAGGACAAGAAGTGGGCACCAAAGGCGCTTACCCACAACTGAAAGCCCTATTGCCTAAAGAGAAATATGTGCCATGCATGTAAACTTGACGCCTAGTTGTGAGTAAGCGCTCGTGGTGTTCATTTTATTGTCCTGTTCTTTTTTGGCGCTATTTTTACGCCAAATGAATCGGTATCTACTCGCTCGCCTCTCAGTTTTGCTTGAAGCTACTCACCGTTTGCATGCATGCATGCATGCATACATACGTACATACGTACATACGTACATACGTACATACATACATACATACATACATACATACATACGTACATACATACGTACATACGTACATACGTTCATACGTACATACATACATACATACATACATACATACATACATACATACATGCATACATACATACATACATACATACATACATGCATGCATACATACATACATACATACATACATACATACATACATACATACATACATACATACATACATACATACATACATACATACATACATACATACATACCAAGGAACGACGAGAAGAGACATGGGTATTCTTAACACAAGAGCGTTAAGAAAAAAGCGGACATTAGCAGCGTTGACATAATGAATGCAAATAATAAATGTCAATGTCCCGCCAGGTATCGAGCCCTAGCATTCTCTGTTACAATCAAGTATTCTACCACAGAGCCAAGCCAGGTCTCGGATATACTTTTCAAATAGACCCTGATCTGTGGGAAATGCAGGGTCGTGGTTGCAGTACTGGCTATACAAGTTTATGAACATTGCATATGTACTCTTATAATACAGCCGTGACGTCGAGTAAATGTCATTCGTAGTTAGGCGCCATTTGCTGAAGTTTAATTATGTGCAGTGTCCCGGGCTCAACCCTTCGCGAGCTACAGAGCTTCGCATCAGTTTACGGCTTCTGGTGTTGCTGATATCCTTGTTGTTGTTGTTGGCACCGTTATGCAACTGTAAACGACTGGCTACAGGAAACATATGCGGCTGTTTAACGTGTGTCTGTGCGTGTATTTGTACATATCTTTAGCGCCGTTTCGTAACTCAAAAAATTACAACACAGTCATCACCTTCCATTCGCACGTATCGCATAAAATGGATTCCCAAGCTACAGGTGGGATCAGGTGAACTTTTATAACTTGCTCGACACTCGTTGGTTGTCTTCGAGAACGTTTTCCGAATTGCCGCAATAAAACCTACTGCAGTCGACCAGACTGCGCTTATTTTCTACTCTACTCTGCTCTACGCTGCTTCTTCGCCAACCCAAAAAACCCTAACGTCATTTCACCAGCAGCTGGTCCATGAAATAAGGTACGATTACCGCCAAGCACTCGAAAAAGGAGGCGATGTTACACTTTAGTGTATGCCGCACCACTGCGGAGTCGTAGGGCATGACCGCACTGATCAATCTGCTGGCTCCACTCATGAAGAGGGTCGACGGTTGTCCATACCCCACTGTATAGAATAAACGTGGCTCGACAACTGCTGGCACTCACTTACCACCTCATACTTTTGCAATGGCATTCACGAAGTTTACTCCGGTCCTACTGGCATGTTATTGACTAGAGAGAGAGAGAGAGAGAGAGAAGACTTTGTTCACAGGATCCTGCGTGGGGTAGGTGCCGGCCTCGCAGGGCGCGGTCTACCCTTCTAATGTTCTAGTCTATGCAGTCCTAAAAACACTGGGCCAAGAACTCCAGGGTTCAACCTGACCCGACAGAGGATACTATACTTGCGAGTTAATTTGCCATGTAGACTATTCCATCGTGACGCAGCTTTGCTTTGTCTCATGTGCTTGGTTGCAACACTCACGGATGCATATCCTTGTCTTTTTAGAATGGGCAACGTTGCGGCATGCGATCTATGCAGCTGTAAAGAGACGAATAACAAAAGCCTGTGCCCCTGCCCATCCTACCTAACTCACACTCATGTTCCAGAAACTAGACTTGATTGCCTTTACCCAAGACCACCTTGACCCAAGACATGTACCATGCCACGAAAGCTGTATTGTTCTTCCTAAAGTCCTTTTCAATTTATTACACCAGTTTGGTTGTACTACAAGCCCGTGTTCGTTCAATATGGGTTGATAAAATTGTTCATATACTATTTTCCGCACCAACAAGTCCCGATAGTACGTAGTTGAATGTAAACTTTCTTACAGTGTCACAATATTCGAAATGATGAGTTTTGTCCCGTGGTGTGAACCATAACGTAAGAGAAAGAAGAGGTGACCAGTAGAACTGGGAGGTATTTTATTTTATTTATTTATTTATACATACTGCAGCCCCTATTAGGGATATTGCAGGAGTGGACATACAAATGATCAGGTGATAACAAGCAGAAACAAAACATGAGCATATGGCACAAATTTGTGGTTCATAGTACTACACAAGATACAGAATGAACAGAGCAAGAGCACAGAAAGCAAAAAAAAAACATGGAAATATCTACTTAACACGCGTTTGATATTGCACTCAGAAACTGCTCCAAAGGGAGCCCGCGGGTATCGCCGGGTAGCAAGTTCCAGAGCTCAATAGTGAAGGGGAAAAAACTATACTTAAACAAATCAGTTTTGGGGTGAAATGGCGTAATATTTAGCGCATGTTGACTCCTGGTGTGAACAGAGGGTGGTGTGGCAAACTGCAGATACCTGTGGAGCGAGGGCAAGCGCGGCGAATCAATCAAGGTGTACAGGAGCTTTAAGCATTCTGAATGGCGCCTGGCAGATAAAGGAGTTAAACCCAAAGGTGCTAAGTTGGACGTAGGCGAAAAATCCCGGTCATATCTTCGGCAGATAAAACGGACGGCTTTTTTTTTGTATGGATTCTAGTTTTGCAATGTCGGACGCTTTGTGTGGATTCCACACGACACAACCGTATTCGAGTAATGGCCGTACTAACGTTTTAAATGTTAAGAGCTTGGTTTCTTTTGGTGCTACACGGAGAACGCGCTGTAAGTAACCTAATCTCTTCAGGGCTTTATTATACGTAATATCAATGTGTTTGGACCAGGACATGTTGTGAGTGAAATGAAGGCCGAGGTACTTATATTCCATTTTTCTTGTTAAATGATAACCATCGAATGAGTAGGGAAATAGATGAGCGGATGACCGAGTAGAAAATGTCATGCACACAGTTTTTTGGAAATTTACATTCATTTGCCAGGTTTGGCACCAAGTGCAAAAATTGGAAAATGAGTTGTTCAGTTTCTCGTGATCCTCAGCAGAAGTAATTTTTTGATAAATCACGCAGTCGTCAGCGTAATCACGCAGTCGTCACGCAGTCGTCACGCAGTCGTCGGCGTATGATGGGTTTAAGACAATCAGTCATGAATGGAGGGGTAAAACTCGTAAGCGAGTGGTATAAAATGAACATCTATCTTTTTCGATAAATAAAAATATTCGCAGGGGCTTTAAGAGTTGTGAGTACCGTTAAAGGGCTTGTTCCCTAAAGAAGAGATGTGATAGGCACCAGAAGATTAGGCACCACTTGCGAACTCGAAGAACGCATAATTTTTTTTTCTTCTTTTGCGCAGTGGTACTCTTCGGAAATAACGGCAACTTGATGCCTTCGTGAAGCGCTGCATTGTCTATGATTTGTTTATGCAGTTGAAATAATCGGGACAAGAAAATGAAGCAGCCTTGGGACGGAGTGGTGCTGTTCGTGTTGCGACTGGTGTAAGCATTTATGTGGTGCTATCGGGGCGTACAAAGCCAAACACGGCTTTGTAAGCTGCTATAGGAATGGTTGCCGGCAGCCAAGGAAGATAACACATGGGGCTGTGAGTGTGAAAGACTAACAGCGGATGCTTGTGATCTGTGCAGAAAAGTTGAGAGATTATGCGTTGAAGGAAGTTGGCGCAGTTTCTTTCACTGCTAGATCTGCTACCATGAAACCATAGATCAAAGCTAGTGGTTGAAAGTGTTTCGAAATAAAACTCTATACAGGTGCCACGTTGCACGAGGAGTCACGTTAGCAGACGTATTGTTGTGTAGTTTAAACACAAGTTCAATTAGGCGTCAAATCATTGCTCAGTGAATGTTTGGATTACAGGTATCAATCCAGTGAAGAGGGCTCAGTTATAATTCGCGATTATCATCACCCTCAGGCACAAAACGTGTGGCCTCAAATGTACGGGTATCGCAGTGCAGGTGCCTAGAAGGTATATACATCGATAACGTTGCAAACCTGTGATCACAGAGTTTCCCAATATACACTAGAGAGAACTCTGGCGCTAGTGTCTATTGGAGCTGCAACGCATGGCGCTTCAGCGAGTATGGGAATGATGGGTAGCTCACACATTTGTCTAATCTTCGTACTTCTGCCCTGCTTTGACTCCGAGTGTGTTCATGTCGCTTGGAGCTGTTTCCTCATAAAACAAATATCAGCAAATGTTCAGCGGTTGCGCTTCACCACCTTAATATTTCAGACTTACCTTTCCAAACCGGGTCACGAAGTTCACAAAGGTTGAATATTTCTTTCAAAACAAAGCCGAAACCGAGCAATCAACAAAGCCGCAAGTACGATTCGCCGCCCGCAAGTACGAAGACTAGGCAAACGTGTGTACTACCCATTATTCCCATGGTCACTCAACGATCGCAGCGACAGAGTCCCCTCTAGTCAATTTTAGAAAACTCCATGACATAGACATACCAAGAGAATGGTCCGAGCATAAGGCCTTCGCAGGGTACCGCTAATGCAAAGCATAAGTGCGTCTCGGCTCATATGAGTTAAATGAGCACAGCCAGGATTTCTCTTTACGGTGTTAGAAGCGTCTAATACAAGCCAATTTTTCTTAGCATACATCAAAGTGGCGTATACATCACTAACCTATGCAGCCTAACACTAACCCGATTTGAACACTGCTAATTTTCTTTATTACCCGTAATTAAATATAAGCCCTTCTCAATATTTGAAACTACAGCACTACTTAATAAAAAATACCACAAATAAATATCATTTTAAGTGTAAATAAATATAAGAAACCTAATATTGCTTATATACGTGATTGTTGATTTATCATCCACATCCTATTTACTACCACTTGGGCGGTATGCGCCATCGGCAGACAGCCCAATCGTCATCATAATCGTTTGAACAGACTCAAGTTATTAAGAAAGAAGAAGAAGACGCAATCCACACGATGTGGTTGAAGAGTAGTTTCTACGCGCTTGTCTGCGTCGCTACTCTGGTCTCTGCGATCTTGGCCACGTTCCTTTACGGCGCGCAAGAACGTGACAGCCTGCTGCTGCGAGCTGCTCTGGCTGGAGAAGCATTCGCACTGATGGAGTCGCAGCGATCTCAAGAAGAATACAGCGACGTCACCGCACTAGACTGGTCCATTCGCAAGGAATGCGAAGAGCCTCTGGACGTCCTGTTCCTGGTGTTCTCCCATAGGTCCGACTGGAGCAATCGCGCCGACATCAGGGACACCCTACTGGAAGAGCGAGTCAAGACAACTTTCAGGTGGGCCGGCGCCTTCGTGCTCACCGGAGCCGAGGAACCACTGGTCGCCAAGTGGATAGAAGTTGAAGGTCGCGTCGCGGGTGACCTGATCGCGCTGCAATCTTCGCGTGGGCGGAGTAGCAGAGCCTTTCGCGCGGCTGTGCGGTGGACCTTAGACAACTGCGCAGGGGTCCGCTTTGTCATCAAGATGGACGACGATACCACAGTTCATCCATTGCGGCTGTACAACTTTCTGAACAGAGCGAATGCGAACGACATGAAAGCGGTTCACTGCGACATGCGGGACTCGTTCACTCCACGTAAGAGTGCCGACGTGGTGCTGACGGCGGCGCAAGTCCCGTTTTTCGCGGGAGCCTATCGTTGGCACTGTGCAGGATCTGTCGTATTGACTTCGCTCGAGCTACTGAGAAGCCTTGCCAACTTTCGGCCGTTCGAGAGCATTGAGACTGCATCAGTTTCTGGCCTCGTCCTTAATCAAACGACGAGCACTTCGTATGTTGTAAGAAATGTCTCTATCGGTAGGCTCAGTAATATATCGTTGGACTCAAAATCGAATTTCATGTTCGTTAAGCTTGAAGACACGCCGATGCGAAGGCTCGACAGATACGCACTGTGGTACTTTGCGCTGTGGAAACACGCTGTGTGGAAAGAGCCCCGTTTTAGGAAGCTTATCACAGTTGTTGAGAGCGCAAATAGGCTAATTTAAGAGAGGCTTCTCAGTAAGAGCTGTGTTACATTTTCTAAATTACAGGGAATTTCATTGTTGTAGCGTTTTAAGAGTCCAATGTTGACTTTGTTCTTTTTTTCTATGTTTTTGCAATGGTGCAGTCGCATAACTGTGGCAAGAAGTGTAGAAGGTTTTACTATCGCATTATTTTTTGTACATAATACGGGTATCTGCCTTTATATTACACGATAATACTGTTTGCGTATTCTATTTCTCACAATTGAGAAGTAGAACTGCTGTTTTCGTCTAGAAGGTAGTGTATAACACGAAAACAACCTTTTTATTTTCCGAAATACGTGTCAGTGAGTCAGAAGTACACTTTTTGCTTCTAATAAACATCGTAGTTTAAGTAAAAGAGTGGGATGCCCCCACAGGCACCTATTATGCTTTAACGCTCTGAGTTTAGTGTGTATGAGCGTAAAAAAACTTAGGCAGGCTACATGAAATAACATTGCGAAGTATGCTGTGCTTTCCAGGCATGCGCTCCCATGGCAGTCGTGCTTCGTGAAAGCGCACCCTGTGGATGGATGGCCAAACTTCTTTTGTTGTCCGGCAGATTATTGGCCCACGCTCAAGTATCCCATGTCAGGACGTGAAAGCTTTGCCTCTTTGCCGGTTCACGGGCCTAGATTACCTTTGTGAAAGTTTACTACACTTTGCGAAACCTGCTATCATTATGCGATAGCTGGTATAGGCGAGACTTCAGGAATGTTAAAAAAGTTATGTAATAAGAGTCGATTGAAACTCGGCAGGCAGTCAAGTGATAAATGTGCCGTTGGGGCCAACCCAATGTCACGTGGCCTCGATCTTCAACGATATGATCAATGACGTTACAAATAGCTGAATCTGCGGTAACCAGAAAGCGACAATGAAGCGTCCGAAACATAGACGCGAACCTGACTTATTAGACAAGGCAGAAACCTAATATACAAGGCTGATACACATACACAACGCCTCCCCCCTCGGTCAGAAGGAAAAGAACGAAACTGAAACTGAGACCGCATCACAACATAATCCCTTCCTTATTAAAGTTAGTAGTGTTAGTGGGTGTTACAACAAACTTAACATTATGCATGTAATAATGTTCACGTGCACTACTTCGATATATAGTACTTCAGCCATGGAGATGGGCGTGATCACTGCGGTCGCCGGTTGCTGTACTGTTTGCGTTTCAGGTTATTTTCAATGTCAAGATACAGCGTACAGTGATGTTAGCCAATGAAATGGGCTTCAAATCGTCCTCTGACCATATCATTTGACAGACATCTGTACGTAGTAGGTAACAATGCAGTACAGCAGTGCAGGTAAAACAAAAAATAACAATGTACAAAAATATTCAGTATTCCCAGTTAATGTAATACCAAATCTTTACAAAAGTGAAAATGTATTATCTCACAGGAAGTGTTGAAGTCAATAATCTTGATAAGGTATACAAGCTAAGCTTTACGCGCATTATTCTGCAGCTAAAAGAATCTCCAGAAAAAAAGAGAAAGAGAATGGCAACAGAAAACACATGAAGCGCAAAAAGTGAAAGTTAATGTGATCCCCATGTTAAAAAGTTACCTATCTAGGATAAGTGGAGCACCAGGCCAGGAATGCTCAAAATTCGGGTTGAAATAAAGGAATTGGGCAGCAAAAAGTATAACCAAGAGAAGTAACAACTAATCAAAAAAGTGAAATGGCCAGAAAGCAGCGCATGCGGCGGGTTGAGCTCCGTCAAGCACGTCCGGTAGCGCATGCATGGTCAGGCAACAAAGAGGCGTAGGGGTTGAGACCTGCTCCGCTAGGTGTCACCACAGCACCAACCACCGTTCTTATTTCAGCCATAGCCTCCTCTATATATAGGAGGCTATGTTTCAGCCTGCTCTACAGTGATAAACTGCTAAGCCATGCGGAAAAACAGAACGATTTCAGAACAGTTACCGATCGGGGTGAATTTGGCTAACGTGGTCGCGTCTGAGATGTGAAGTCAGCGTCGCACACGCGTCGATCAGAGCGTCGATAGCAAAGCGAACGGCCAACGCTCACTGTTGTAATGATATGAAACGACTCCGTTTTCCACTTGCCTTAGAAGTTTTACTGGATGTCGCAGCTTTACATCATGTTAAAGCATATGGCATTTTATTATAGCTAGGCGTCCTCACTGACTGCATGGCTAGAGTCTGCATAAAACTCCTAAAAATCAGTTCTTATTTTATATTTTGCCTACTTTGAGACAAAGGAAATTGGTCAGCGTGTAGCTGGGTAAAAATAACATTCTACGCCTCGATCACCTTTTTTTACAACACAAAGCTGCTCACCTACGAAGGCACTCTCTCACGTACGCGTTTGCACTACGTAATGTACTGCAATTCAATCCCATCTCCAGCACATCGAGATCCAAGAGTTAAGACGTACCGCAGTCCGTCCGTTTCCGAGTTTGAGGTCAGCGGCAACCGGCGTGCTAATTGTACTAATTGCTTTAATTAGCGAAACTTGAAGCATGAAGCGAGAGATATATGTGCACATGCTGAGGAAGAGCCTTGGTCAT
>WOVY01006398.1:0-98282 GCA_013436015.1 Rhipicephalus annulatus | reverse complement strand
TCTACAAAAAAAAAATTAAAAAATTAATTTGAAAATGTGTTTATCGCATACGAATCATTGCAAGCACATTTACAATAAAAAAGAGCAATAGTAGTGGAGACACCGGCGTTCCATAGGGGAAACATACATCAAAATATCGTACATGAATAGCCTCATCAATGGCACATATATAACACTTTATGCATACATATATGAGAAAACTAAATGTGTAAGTATATTCTAAGCTTCAAGCTGTACAGTAATTGAAACTAAACATCCCTCCAATGAATATAATCAGGTGAGTACTTGCGGAATTATAAAATACTTTGATTATCATTAATTTATTCTCATGCATGAATGAATTATAAGTGGTTGCTCCAAATACTAGGAACAATGTACACTAGGTTTGCTTCGCGTAACGGAGTTACTCATTTTTTTAATCGGGTTTTATGATAGTTGGGACAACCTGTATATTTTCCCGAGAATAACACTTTATACTCTCAGCAGTTTGTGTCAACGTAGTGGTAATAATCCATGTGCAAAAGAATAACATAGGTAAAAAAATACTCACACCTAGGCAGAAGTTCTATTGCGAAGACGTCCCTCGTCGTGGTGACAACTCTGGAGAAGTGAGGGGGATTTCAACTCGGGGTTTGCAGGAATGGAGTCATGTAGCGACTGGTTGTGGCCTGCCTCTAGGATATCTTGTTCGGTCCGGAGACTCAATATTCAATGCCTGTGGAGCTTCTGGGGTAGCTAAACAATTTAACTCGCGAATGTACGTCTCATTGACCACTCTCGTTCGGTTGACTGACCCTCGTTTCTCGCTTCTCTGGATCGACCCATAACCCCTAACATTGTAGTTTTATAACACCAAGACCACGCCTCCAAGGGCATGTACCAATAGGAATCCCTCCTTCCTGGGCTGTTGCACGGAAGCGAAAAGAGGACTATGGCGGCCCTGTGAGAGGGGCTACTAAGTAACACACACAGGGCAATGATTGGCTGCATCAACGATAACCAAATGTTTGTTCACAATCACGTGATCCACTCTCACTTATGAACTCTCCGGTATTCATCAAAACAAAAGCAGACACAATTGACCATTTGCGGAAATCAGCAAGCTGGCTTTCCTGCAAAGTTTGTTTTCCAACCAAAAGGTCTCGTTCGCAAACTGCTTTTCTCACTCATTGTGCTTTTGCCTTCCCCCACTCCCTTCTTTACGAACGACAGGTGCCTCGCCCTCCATGCGATGTGAGGGTTCGTTAGAGGTGGGACAACCACACAGTAATTGTTGGGGAAAAAGTCGTTTTGTCGCACTCGCGTGCCTTCACTAGAATAGGAGTGGTAAAAGCACAGTGGGCGAGAAAAGCAGACTGGGCACGATAGTTTTCTTTTTTTTTCCTTTTGGTTAGAAAACAACCTTGCAGGAAAGCCGCCTTGCAGATTTCTGCAAATGGGTCAATTTCTCGCGCCCTTACTCTGTCGGGTGTTGAAGCGGTGTCGTCACGAAGGGCACTGCGCCGTGCTCCCTATAGGGCTGCAGAAATTACGTGCCTTTTCCTTTTCTTTCTAATCACACATTCATGTGATTGCTCTCGGCGAGTTAGAAAGCGGCATCATATACTTCACCCACACGTTGCAAATGGCCGCTGCTTCGCCGCGGCTTTAGCTATTGCCGCGATGGAGGGGGTTGCAGACTTTATACCTTAAAGCGACATCTCGCCACGAAAGCAAGATTGCATTTAATTGATCCCGCAGTTTTCTTTTGGGCGCAAAAAGAGGGGGGGGAGATAAATCGGCGCAATCCCTCCCCCCACCTTTTCAGAATACTTGAACTTCGCAGGTATGCACGTGCTCATAGTTACGCTCCCTTCGCGGGCGATGCAGCTGGGGAACTTCCCCGAGAGTCTGAGGCAACATAAAAACGACATGTGCAAGTTTCAGTGAAAAAGGAATACACTCGCTGAGCTGCCTGAGCACAGCGTGGTGAACGACAACCGACATCGAATTTGACAATTCCCGCGTGGTCTACTTAGAGGTCGATTACTATAAGCAGCTTTTTGTGGAATCCTGGCCCATCGAGGAGACAGCCGGTAACTTCAACCGGCCTACAGGTGCGCTGCCGATCGACAGTCTGCCTCAGCGGAATTTCGCAGACTCGCGATCCACATTAGGTGCGAGTACATGGCAGGAAGAAGGGCCTTAAAGAGAATGCGAGATGCAAAACTTCGAATTTTTCTTGTAGCGCAAAAAAGTTTTTTTACTTGGTACTTTGATTGGCATACCCCAGTTTCAACTAAAGGCCCACTATACCTCTGTCACACGAGCACTACGGCTAACACGGTTTACAGGTATGCTAGCTACACGGCAGACATGTCCGCAGTTTGTCTCCTAACCATTGTTATCGTAGACGGGTGATTCCCATGAGAGATCGACACGGATCTGAAATTAGTATTTTCGATTTGATGAATATTTTATATTTTATGCCCATCTCACCAAGCAGCCCGAAAAGGAACCTTGTTTTCTTTTTAAAGCGCCTATATAACTTTAGGAGGCAAAAAAATATAGAACATATTCAACACGGAGGGACTAGTTTCACAACTCGGTCGTTCTCGAAAGTTCATGAAGAGTGTAAACAGACAATATTACGTTACAAAGAAGAAATTTCGAGCATGAATTTCGTGTATGTAGAAATTTACTGAATAACAATAAAGTAACATTCTATGAACTTGTAAAATGAAGCAAAGTACTTTCGCAAAATGTCTCACTATGCGACATTTTATGATTAGTTGCTACATAACAGTTGCTACAAAGTTGATAAGACCCATCAACTCTGTCTTGAAAACAAATTTTGCTTCTTTCTCTATGCAACGGCAGCTGCGTTTCTGGTTATTGAGTTCCTCATGGTGGTGAAAACTATTTGTGCGAAGGTCAAAAAGTAAAAAAAAATATTTTCAAAAATTTTATATGTAGCGTTGTGGGCGGCCTTCACGCTCCTGAGCGAGCAAGGCTGATTAATTTACTACTACTACACAATTTGCGCATCTACTTTGCTAGAAGAAGCACGCTGTTAGAATGGGCCTTTTCCGCGTAGATAGTCTGCCCATGCACGCTGGCGTCGGTGAGGCACGCGCCATGATTTTTGGTGGCCAACACGGGACGACAGGTGTGGACCAAGGAACATCTGGTGTTACAAACGTGCAAAATCCCCCCCCCCCCCATTAAAAGCGCTAATGTAGGCTTCCGCGATTGCCTACTGGCGCGCGGCGGGCCATTTTCGGAGGCCAAGGGCCACCAGTTCTGATTTCGATGAGCTACGCCCGCGTTTTTGTATAGTATTTTTCTTTTTTTATTCAAACTTCCGGAAGTCCCTTACCCGTCATTGTTCTCTTCCAGTCCACACTGCAAACATCTTGACGGCACGGGCGCTTCCCAGGCCCAAGTTTCTCGTACCTAAGCTTTCGCGCTATTTGTGCATCCCAAGAATGCAGGGTGAGTACAAAACAAAGCAACCAGCTAGACACCGCGCCCTCGGGTCTGGTATGGGGGTTTAAAACTGGTCGGAGTGTTCTGCCGTTTCGCTCCGTTCGCTGTTCCATTGATGGAGGTCATCTTGTGCGGCCGCATTCTTTCAGGGAAGTTCTTGTTCTCCAACGTACGAAGCGGGGCAGTCGGCACATGCTGTCGGGTACACTACGCTCTGCGCTTTTTTTTTCGCAGGTGCGTGTTTCTTTGGGCAAAGGATGAACCTGCCCATGGCGGTGGATGGCATGTGGGAAACGTTGACCCCCGCCCTTCTATTGCTTTGCTGGCGCCCGCGATGCAGGGAATCAACAAACGTCGCCGTCGTGTCACGCTTTTCTCCGTCTTTCCTCCAGAGAACTCTGCGAATATAACCCATTTGTTTAGCCTTTGGTGCCGAGGTCACGGATTATATTCGCCCTTCCTTCCGCCGCTGCGTGGACGATTAGTCCGTTGGACGATCGGCTATTTCGTTGGAGTTTTCTGTTCTTACTCAAAAAAGGTGCATTCGAACTTTTTTATTTATTTTGTTTACGTACGTGGTGGTTTCAGGGAAGCTTTCAGTAAGTGGGTTTGGGAGGCTGGTGGGGTTCGCTGAAACTCATCTAACCCAGTGCTGCGGAGCACAAACAAAGCTTAGCCGAGGGTCATGGGAAGGCACGGGTAGTTAGCCGCAGCAAATGAAAATAGAGGATCCTTGTCCGATGCAAAAGCCATTGCGGCAACCCTTCCCTTCACCACCATCCCACTTCCAGTCGTTACATTACAACCTCGCCCCTCCCCCCTTCCAGGCGGTTTTACGGAAAAAAACATTGACAACCTTTCCAGGGGGCGCCAACCCGAGGACTCGGCTTGGCGCCCCCTCCCTAGTGGCGCCCGGGGCACTTGTACCCCCTTGCCCCCCCCTAGTTACGCCACTGCGTCTCGGATCGGGGGTAGGCCAGATGGAATAGTAAGTCGTAGGCATGGGTCCAGGCGGTGAAGACGGGTGTGGAGAAAACCGGGCGTATTCCGCATAGACCTTGCGACATCCTGCGCAAGCGTATTAATCTTTGCTGCTGCGTCGCTTCTTGATAGTGGAATAGGTTCCATCACTCCATTTTCGTGAGCATTCTTAGCTGCATCGTCGGCATGCTCGTTACCGATGATGCCGCAATGGCCTGGTAACCACTGAAAAGATATGTCATGTCCTTCGTCTATTAGATGATGGTACAGTTGTCGTATTTCGAGCGCCAATTGGTCTTGAGGCCCACGACGTAGAGCATTGTGTAGACATTGGAGAGCTGGTTTCGAATCAGTAAAATGCTCCATTTTTGTGGTGTCTCTCGATCAATCCTGCGGAGTGCGCTGCGGAGTGCCGCGAGCTCCACGGCTGTCGATGTCGTCTTGTGTGACGTTCTGAACTGGATGGTTTCGGCTCTTGCTGGGAAGATCACAGCTCCTGCAGATCCTCCAACAGTTGTCGAGCCATCCGTGTAAAGTTTGACATGATCTTTGTATTCTTCGTGTAGCATGAGTAGAATCATCTGCTTTAAAGCTGGCGCCGAGAGTTCCGCCTTCTTGCGAATCCCCGGCACTGTCAAGCGCAGTTTTGGTCGGTCCAAGCACCAAGGAGGTGTTAGTATCCGTTCCGGAGGCGTGTAGACTGTTGGAAGGCACTCACGGAAAGTCAATACTCTCTTACAGAAGGAGGCACTCGGTCGATCTTCTGGAAGCGAAGCTAGGTGGTGGGCAGGGGCGCGAGCAAGGTGTCTAATATGAGCTCTAAGCACCTCCAAAGTAATGTGCACTGTGGCCGGATGATCTTTGGCGATTGCGATGGTTTCCGCTGTTGATGTACAGCGTGGTAATCCAAGACAAACTCTGAGTGCCTGGCCCTGGGCGTTTTCTATTGTGCGTATACTGCTTTTGCAAGCGTTCGTCAGAACCGGCAAGCTATACCGCAGGTACCCCAGAAACAGCGTTTTGTACAAATGCAACATCGCGTGCACTGATGTGCCCCACGTTTTGCCTCCGAGGAACTTGAAAAGTTGTGCGATGGCCGTTAGGCGCTTCTTTAGAGTGGCCACATGGGGACTCCAGCAGAGATTTCGATCGATCGTGACCCCCAAAAACCTGTGGGTCCTGGCGTAGCAGACACTGTGTCCATCGATGGCGATGGGATATGACGTCATTGCCTTCCGCGTGAACGCGACCAGCGCCGATTTCTCAGGAGAAATCTCGAGGCCTTGTTCTCTAAGGTACGCCGATATTGAATTCGCTGCTTTCTGGAGTCTCGCACGTACCTGAGGACGTGTTACACCTGACGTCCAGGCACAAATATCATCTGCATAGAGAGATATCTGCACGGAATCTGGTATGCGTTCCACGAGACCGATCAGAACCAGGCTGAACAGTGTGGGGCTCAATACACCACCTTGAGGAACACCACGGTGTGTATAATGTTCAGAAGTCGGCCCATCATCAGTTTGCATAAACAATGATCTCATATGTAGGTAGCATTGGATCCAGCGGTACACTCGCCCACCCAAACCAACTGACTCGAGGGCGTCAAGTATGGCTTCGTGAGAAACATTGTCATATGCTCCTTTGACATCTAAAAATAGTGCGACAGATAACCGTCTGCTCATTTTCTGGTGTTGTACGTAGGTCACCAGGTCAATGACATTGTCAATGGAGCTCCGAAGACGACGAAAACCGGCCATGGCGTCTGGATATATTCTATGGCGTTCTAGGAACCACTCGAGTCTGGCAAGGATCATTCGCTCCATCAGCTTCCCTACGCAACTAGCCAGCGCTATTGGGCGGTATGATGTCAGCTCTAGAGGCGATTTTCCAGGTTTGAGAAGTGCAACCAACCGGCTTGTTTTCCACTCTCTGGGGACCGTTCCATCTCTCCAAGACTCATTGAATACTTCCAGCAAAGCACTTCGTGCTCGATCACCGAGATTGCATAATAGGCGGTATGATATGCCATCCGGCCCAGGCGATGACGATCGATTGCATGAAGCAAGAGCCACATTCAGTTCTTCCATTGAAAAAGGCAGGTCCAGGTGCGGGTCAAGTGAATGTGGCGTGTAATCAGCAGTAAAGGCTTCTGTGCAATTTGACGGGCCCGCAATCTTCCTACAAAAATCTTCCGCTACCTCGATATCCCTTCTATTTTGGAAAAGGGCCAAGGCTTTAAACGGAAAACGTTGTTGGGGAAATATGCGTAGGCCTCGCACGGTTCGCCATATTTGAGAAAGCGGTTTGCGAGGGTCTAGACTCGCGCAAAACTTCGCCCACCGTTGAAACTCCAGTTTGTCTATACGACGCTGGATCTTCTTTTGCATGCGCCTGGCCATCCGTAGATCTTGAATGGATTTTGTGCGTCGATATCTACGCTCCGCACGCCGACGAGTCGCACGGAGTCGCTCTAACTCCACGTCCGTTTCTGAGGGCCTTGAAGAATATGCCAGCGTGCGCATCGCACTCTGCGCTGCTTGTTTGATCGCTTGCTCAATGCCAGAGGTTAAGCCTTTTTCACAAGCGTGTTCAATGTTGGTTGTGAATGCTGAAAAATCGATCCTCCGTACGGTTTTCGGCGGGTGGTCGCTAGCAAAGCCTTCGATGGTGAGATAACTGGGGATGTGATCGCTACCATGTGTCTCGATGTCTAAAAACCACTTAACGCTTGTGGCGAAGCGACGTGACACAAACGTCAAGTCCAAACAGCTGCTGTACGTTGATCCTCGCAGAAATGTAGGGCTCCCATCATTAAGTAGAGACAGTTCATGAGTCGATACAAATGAAGCCAGCCTCCGGCCCGTGGCATTGACTTTTGAACTTCCCCAGATTGGGTGGTGGGCGTTGAAGTCCCCTATAATTATCCACGGATCCGGGACGCTCGAAAGAATGTCATCCAGTCTTTGGCAATCAAAACGGGCTGAGGGAGATAAGTAGACACCTATTAATGTGAAGGTGAGGGTTTTCTGCTTCACAGTCAGGCAAACATATTGGTTCTCATCATGAGGCGACACAGGTTGAATGATGTAGGTAAGCTCCCGACGAATATACACGATGACCTTGCTGCTTTCGTTTCGGGTTTTGGACGGGATTGATTCGTAGCCTGATAGCCTGATCGGGTTTGATAATTTCGGTTCACATATTACGATGATTGGGAAACGGTTAGAAAACACGTACTGACGAAAATCGGAAATCCGTGATCTAAGTCCTCTTGCGTTCCACTGGATGACTGATGCTTCTCTGACGTCTTTGCGGAACGATTGTTGATCTCCTGCCATGACTCTACGCGAGGGAGGCGAGGACTGGGCTCAGCGCGTCCAACACCTGTAACCCGCTTCGAGCGGTTGGAGTTCCCAGGCTTCTTAGTATGTCTGCCATGACAGCGACGAGGGATCGTAACATCGGGATGATCTGTCGATCGACCCTTGACACATCCTCAACGGAAGTAGACTCGGTGGAAGGTGTAGGGCGGCGAGGCCTCGCAGGAGGCTCCTTTGCAGGCTGCGTACGCGGAAGCGTAGGCCACTCATCCGCAGCTGTGAGCTTCTCCACTTCATTTCGCTTCGTGCTTACTACTTCACTCGTGCTCGGAGGAAATGGGTTATGCGCAACACTCTGTCCTACACGCCTCCGTCGGCGACTACGCCGCCGCCGTACCCTTTCAGCAGCCTCTCTGTGGGTTGAATTGTCCCTAACCATTTGTTTGATAATGGCGATTTCCTTCTTAATCCGAGGGCATTCCTTGGATGCAGCATCATGCGGACCATCACAGTTTCTGCACTTCAGACTTGTTGCCCGACATGCGTCTGCAGTGTGCGGCTCAGCGCATCGGGGGCATACTGTGGTGTTTGTACATACACTCTTGATGTGCCCAATTTTCATGCAGTTATGGCACTGGAGTGGTTTAGGGACAAATGGTCGAACAGGATGTCGGAAGTGTCCCACTTTGACATGCGACGGAATGGAATCTCCTTTGAACATTATCTTTACACAACGGGTGTTTCCGAGGCGAAGTACATTCGCGATGAGAACTCCTTCGTTCGCTGGTTTTATGAGAGTTGGGAGGTCCGAGTTTGCTATGGCCAAATCAATGTCGTAGATTACTCCCGCCATGCAGGCACCGTCCATTGGAATAACCGGTCGAACTTTGATGCCTCCCAAATCTGATACTCTGTGAAGTTTGTCTATGGCGCTGGCAGTCATTGTGTCCACAGCTAGAATATTCTTCCGCGTGTTCACCCGGATATCCTTAATGTCGTTTGGTGCTACCCCCTCAAAGTACATAGAGAGAGCTTGCCTGTTTACTGCTCGAAGGCTGATGGTGGAGTCCTCGGGCATGAATAGGATGGTGTGCGGCTAGCGTTCTCCTTTTGACTGAGACGTTAATGTCCCTGCTGGTGAAGACGGCTTGGTACTTCTTCTTTTGGCCTTCCTGCTTCTCACGGTCTCGAAGTCGTCATCCGACGAGTCGTCGCCAGTGGCCGAGTACAGTTCCGTGTCCTCGCTGGTGCTCGAACAGGTGCTTCGTTTCCGCGACGAGCTTGCCAAAGGTGGTCTATGGCCGGACAGAGCCGCAGAAGGCTCCGCGTCCACAGCCATGAGGCAGTGACTATCACCGTTGGCCTCACTGGTTCTGGGCCAGGCGCGCTGATTTACCGAGGAGCTCGCCATAGCAGACCTCTGGCTGGGCGGACCAGTGGATGACTCCGCGTCCGTCGCCTTGGGGCAGGGAGCAGCGTCTCCCGTAAAAAGCGAAAAACTTGATAACAATGCTCGGAGCCGAAAGCAGAAGCGTGTGGCTGGCATTTCTAAATATTAAGGGAGCTTACAATAGCCTGTGGCTATTAGAATGCCTGTGGCTGGCATTTCTAAATATTAAGGGAGCTTACAATAGCCTGATTAAAAAAGACTTACAGAAGACATACTGGATGCACTAGATGTGGAAGATGGAATAACTAATCTTCTAAAAGATATGTATGAAAGTAACAAGGCAGTTATCAAATGGGAAGAACAGGTATCTGAACCTATAGAGATACAACGCGGGTTTCGACAGGGATGTCCCTGTGTTAATTATGCTGTATCTCCAGGGACTAGAAGCCAAATTAGAGGGGAGTCGACTCGGATTCAGCCTCCCTTTTACCAAGCAAGGAAAATACATTGAACAGTCATTACCAGCATTGATGTATGCAGATGATATAGTATTAATAGCCTACAACAAGTAAAATCTGCAGGGATTGATAGACATCTGTGGTAATGAGGGAGATAGGTTAAATTTGAAGTTCAGCAGGGAAAAATCGGCAATCAGTTTTAATGATAACAAAGGCAGTAAGCATAAGATACAGGAATTCACGCTAGAAAAGTGGATAAGTGCAAATATTTGGGCATATGAATAAATAACAGGGTTATGTACGTAAGGGAGCACGAAAGATACGTAACGACTAAGGGCACCAGGAATGCAGCTGTAATGAAAAATAGGGCACTGTGATACAATAGGTATATGACGTTGTGAGAGGAATTTGGAAAGGTGTCATGGTCCGGCAAGGTTCCTTTTGACGTTGCATAAGTGGTTGCCAGACTGAAAGGGTGGTTGTTGCCAGACTGCTGCTAAATTTGGCTGAACATTTTTCTTTTGTAGTTTTGGCTTTTCCGTAAGAGTTTGGTGCTATTCGCGGTGCATTTTGCGAGTGTTCTCTTGCTGTGTGCGCAGCTGTGCGATTATGATATCGCGTCTCAGTATTAGGGATGACTGGGAAAACTGAATAGAGTCGCAGGAGGTGATGCGCTGCCCCCCTCCTCTTTACTTTTCTTTTTTTTCCTCTCAGCTGATCGTGCCGCGTCGACCGCGCGCTACGATCAGGGGACGCTACGCTTCCCCTAGCTACAGTGTACTAGAAGAGGGCAGTGGGCTTACTCCCCGGCGGAGGGTATGCGGTGGGGTGGCTCCACAAACGTCGCCAGTGTGTGTTTCTCTTTTCGCCCGGGCGGCGGCGCTGGCATCGCCATCAATAGAACTTTGGGGGAGCGTGGCGGCTGAAAGTGCTGGCCAGCTCTTTCGCAGCAGCAGTTGTCAAGCGACGTGCTATTGCTGTGGCCATTGTAGCGCCGAGTTTTTGCCGTCGGCTGTGAGCCGTACGCACCACTCAAGAAATCGGTATGTTCTTTAGTGCCTAAGCCATGCCGCGATATCGGCGAAACCACTGCTACGCGCCTGGGTGCCAAACAGGCTATGTGTTCGTGAAGGGTGGGCCGAAGCTGTCGTTGTTTGGCGTCCCGAAGGATGAGAACAGGCGTAAACAATGGGAGAAGAACCTGGGCAGAGCGGACAAGCCCCTGGAAGACACCAGCGCAGTGTGCGAGCTCCACTTCGAGCCGCGTTATGTGCTCAGAGACTATGTGCATATTATTGAGGGAAAAGAAGTGCGGATACCTCGCGGGAGACCCATTCTCCGCGCTGATGCTGTGCCGACGCTTCTACCCAATCTGCCAGCTTACCTTAGTAAAAAGCCGACACAAGAGAGGACCGCTCGTAAGAGGAAACGATCGGAATCTTCAGACGGGCAATTAAAGCCCACATTCTGTCCTTCCGACAATGCGGTGTCTGGGCCGTTTGCACACACCGACGACGCTGTTGATGCAGGCTGTGAAGAATGTCCACAAGCGTCTACATCTCCACCATCTGCCAATGTGAATCAGTTTTACTTCAACCTAGAAGTGCCTTCACCATACTGGAGTAAGCACAGTTTCCCTGGCCATGCCGGTGTTGTATACTGCACGGCCGCGTTGACCACTAATGCCGAAGTGCTCTCCGAGAAGGTGGTAATGTTTTCAGAGTCGCAATGTGCCGCATACTGCAAAGTGCTTGCTAGAGGCGTTTTGATAAAGGAAGGGCCGGTGCATACAAAAACGGAGGCCGAGGACGAGTTGCGAAAGACTGACCGGATGCAGCTATGTGCGGGTGCAATGAGGCTCGAGGACTATGATGAAGCTCTCTTCACAACTAAGCTTAGGGACCACGTGTTGACGCGCCAAGGACTGTACTTCAGCAGGAAGTGCCTAGGCCAGGTGCCTAAAGAAGGTAATTATCACTCTTTATTTTTGAACAATGACACATCACGCTGTTAGCGTAGAAGAGGCTGTGCATTACCATGCTTTCGTGTCTTTTTCAGGAACGCCATGCGTCTCCTGTCGGTACCTAAGGCGAGCTTTGTTGACACGCCGAAGCCGAGTGCAGCGTAGGAACACAAAGGCACGCCACAACATTGCCCAGAAACTTAAAACAGCAGTAAGAAGAAATAAGCGCCTTTCCACCCGTCTCTCTGATACAAGGGAGAGCCTTGCGAAACTGCAACAGCAAGCTGCAGCAAAAAATGCAGATGTTCTCCAGGAACAGATTAGGAGCCTACCTACCCATCATCAAGAAGCTGTTAAACACTGCTTTGCAGCAGCTAAAGTGAAACCTAATGGTCTTCAATACAGCAAGAGCTGGCTTCTCGACTGCATCATAATGAAGATGAAGGGTCCCCGCTTGTACGAACACTTGCGTAAAAACAAAATTCTTGCCCTGCCAAGCAAATCAACTCTGAAACGTTATGTATCTGTTTACCGTACACTTTTTGGCTTCAATGAGAAAATCCTGAAGAAATTGAATAGTAAAACAGCGGAGCTCGACGTCAGCAAGAGGCACGGGGGATTGCTCATCGATGAGCTGAAACTTTCTGAGAGCTTGTCTGTTAGGAGCAGTGGTAAAATTGAAGGCTTTGTAGACTTGGGCCCATTTACCACACAAAAGGACAAGAGCACTCCATCTGACCATGGTATGGTGGTACTTTTTGTTCCATTCCAAGGAAAATGGAGTCAGGTCATAGGGTGCTTCGCAACGAATGGCAACATGAAAGCAGATATTCTCGCCAAGGTTGTTGTAGAGGCCACAATACTAGCAGAAAAAAGTGGGCTCTTTGTCGATTTCATAACAACTGATGGGGCAAGCTGGAATCAAAAGATGTGGAGGGTGATGGGAATACATGCAACTGCTAGTTCGATTAAGTGCAAGGTCCAGCACCCTTCTGACCCAAAGCGGCACTTGTTCTTCAACTCAGACTTTCCTCATCTAATCAAATGCCTCCGGAACTCCCTGTTGAAGAGCGGCTTCAACACCCCAGCTGGCCATGTAAGTTTCTGCATGTGTAACATGTATCGCCTCTTTTAATAACTGCATATTTTGCCTAGTTTTTCAGTGTCGAGCTATTCGTTTAACAGTACAATGCAATATGATTTGTTCATTCCTCTCGAAAATTCGTTTTGCAGTAGGGACCATTTGCCTAAAGGGCAGTTACTTTTCCTGTTGCTTGTCGATCATTGGAGGGTTTACATTGTGCGTGGGGCTTTATTTATTTGGGGAAAATTAACCTGGAGGGTATCAACGAACATTTTGCAGGCTCATTTACAATTTTGCTGCAACTAGTGTGCATCGCAACAAATATCTGGTTTTGCCTTGGAATCATATTCCAGGTCAGCATTCGGCCGGTGAGGGAAGCCTACAAGATTGATGCCAATAATGTGACCCTCAAGGCTATGCCCGGAATCACCGAGTGCCATCTCAATCCAAATGGCTTTGAAAAAATGAGAGTGAGCATCGCGTTTCAACTGTTCGGTGCGAGAGTCCTCCAGGCTTTCCACCTCTACAGGAATGAGCTGGACAATATATTTGGAACCATCAATGCCACCCAGGAATTCTTCAGGTAACTGTACCGCTATTTAATTCAATTCATATCGTTATTTTAGACATAAATACACAATGTGAATTATGTCCTCGAGCTTAGGCAAAAGATGAACCGTATGTCTCCTGACGAGGCCTTCACCCCAGACAACACCGTGCCCCAGACTAACCAATCTCTCTGCCAGCCAGCTTATAGAATGTTTTTAGTAAACATTCCTTAAAGTGAAAATGAAGGAGTTTGCAGTTTTTTGCCCGACTGCATGACGGTGGCTGTAATCCGAGAGGCCATGTCAACAAGAATTCAAGCAATATTGTTTTATTCTATTTTTTCAGCAAGGTGAGCCAGTTGATATCAGTGATGACATCACGGTATGCTGCTGAAGCTCTCCGGCCAGGCTCCTTGAAAGAAGAAACCCTGAAGGACTTCCTGTCGTACCTTGATCAGTGGGAAAGGCATGCCAAAGGAACTGGTGGATTTTTAAGTGACTCCACAGCAGCCGGCTTGCGTGTCACCATTTCAAGCACTCTCGAGTTGCTTGCCTACTTAACATCCAAGGTTGGATACAAGTACCTAATGACATCAAGGACCAGCCAGGACCCACTCGAGAATTTCTTTGGAATTGTAAGACAAGCTTCTGGCAATAACGATCACCCGACTCCAACACAGTTCCTAATCACTGTGAATTGCCTCTCATTTTATGGTCTGGTTAGGTCTGTTAGCAATGGAAACTGCGAGGAGGGTACCCTGGCCTCCTTGCTGGAAGTTGACTCGCTCGAATCATCAACTGATAGAGAGGAGTGCAGTCAAACTGCTGCTGCCACTGCAGCTGAAGAGAAAACAAAAAAATCATGGTACACCAGCATAATGCTGGCCCGCAGGCTTCAAGTGACCATAACCAGCACGTGGTCAGAAGCGACTCCAGGCTCATTTACCATATTTCGGGCTATGTTGCACGAAAATGCATTGTCAATGCTAAAACAAAATGCCAAGATTGCGTCAAGCTGCTCACCGTTACCTCTCCTGGTGAAAGTTTTCAGCTTGCTCGGCTAACAAACTATTGTGACCGAGGATACCGAGGAGGCCTCCTCCATCCCTCTAGTCAGCTGTACGGCTTTGTGAAAAAGCTCGAAGATATCTTCACAGATTGTTTCTGCCAGAGCGAGCTGCACTCTGACAGCATTATGGACATGCTGGCAGTTGTTCAGCACAGACTTTCCATCGAAATTGGTTGCAGTGTGCATGCAGCTACTCTCACAGCGAAAGTAATTAGTTTTTACGTTGTCACACGTCTTCATTTTTATGTGAAAGGACTGAACAGTGAC
Organism: Rhipicephalus annulatus; assembly: GCA_013436015.1. Classification (NCBI taxonomy): domain Eukaryota; kingdom Metazoa; phylum Arthropoda; class Arachnida; order Ixodida; family Ixodidae; genus Rhipicephalus; species Rhipicephalus annulatus. Next base: position 83,731 of record WOVY01006398.1, on the reverse strand, counting down.
AAAGGAGGAAAGCGGCAGAGGGCCAAGCAGCTGAAGCTGAGCCATTGCACATGAAGTGAATAAAGTGTGTAAATCAGTGGTTGAATATTGTGCTTCAGTTTTGAAAATAAGAGCTTCATGTCCGGAACAGAAGCTTGTACATAGGCCTAACAGATGTGTAACTGCGTAATTATAGTTACTAAAAACCCCGAGAAAACTACTGTGCCATGTGCAACAACCGAATTAGAACAAAAGATATTTCAGCTACAATTTCATTTCATCGTAGCAAAGGCACAAACTCAGCCAGCACGCCTGCATGTTAAAGCTCGGCTAGGAAGCGAGCGAGGTGTTATATCGGGGAAAATACGATGTGGCCTGCACAAATGTAGTGCTTGTCAAAATGTGCAAAGAACTCAAGCTCCCCCGCCCCCAAGAAAAAAAAAAGCATTAACTGCGTCGCACTAGAAAGCAGCAAGCATATCTGCATAAGCTGCCATCGGACTGACTTTCGGCAAATCTATCGCAAAAAAAAGGAAATAATGGCGAACCGAGAGCAACATACGCTCTCAGTACAGTCAAAGGGAAGTTAATACAAGCAAGTTTATTATAAATATCGAAGAAACGCGCGTCGCAACTCGTACGAGCGGCCAGCGGCGAGCAGCTTCTGCAGGCGAAGCTTCCATCGAAGATGCCTGTGGCGCCACCTCTCCTATGCGACACCAACTGCGTCAGAGGAGCGGCGGAGTAAGCCCACTGCCCTCTTCTAGTACACTATATCCTAGCTGTGTCAGCACAAGACATATTGTTCGGACTCGTATATACATGTGATGAATAAGCGTTCCAAGGCTGGTTAATTAGGGTATGTCGGATATGCTACAGCTATGTACGCCTGGACTCGCGAAATGCACCGCGGATAGCACCAAACTCTTACAAAAAAACCACAACTACAAAAAAATTTTCTGCCAAATTTAGCGGCAGTCTGGCAACAACCACTCCAAAGTCTGGCAACAAATTTATGCAACGCCAAAAGGAACCTTGCCGTCTTCGAGGCTAAAACGGGAGTATTGCGGACCAAGACATATCAAGCAAAAATACGAAGGCACAGACACGGTATGTAGTGCATGTGGAGAGCAGGACGAAACAGATGGATGGATAATATGGCTGTACCCTTTAGATCAGGCGGTGGCTAGCGCCACCAAGCTGTAATACTTAATGAACCCAAAACTATATTTTTTTTCCTTAAATGTGAGTTTGAGGATTCGTATTTTGCAGTGAATAGTTTAATTTTCACTCGTGCCTTGACTTTAGCCACCAACCAGATAACCTCCTTCTAGTTAAGTCTACTTGCTTAAAGTCTATTTTGCCCTCCCGGTCCCTAAACCCCAGTGCTTTGAAAAAATTGCCCGCAGCTTCCCTCGGGGGAACACTGAGGAGGATGCGGAGCATATATTCGGTTAACGGGGTGTTAAAGTGCGACTTACTTGGGTCGATGGCTAAATTGGTTAACGTGGTTGTGAAATGGGGTGTTAAATTGCGACTTACTTGGGTCGATGGCTAAATTGGTTAACGTGGTTGTAGGAGGGGGTGTTAAATGAGTGAACACGTACACACGCATGCGAAAGGACGGCGCTGGTCGAAGGGACGTCGATCATTGTGTTTGTGGATTCGTTGGAATTCATTTCACCGCGACCTTGGACGTCGACGCGCCGTACAAACCAACCGACGAGCGGCAACTGAGCGAGCGAGCGCCGACCTTGAGTATATATACAGCGCGACGGCGCATGCACTGTCAGCTGTTGAATGTTCTCGAAGGAGAAGCGCGCGCGCGGCACAGATGGCGACGGCGCATGCGCTGTCAGCTGTCGAATGTTCTCGAAGGAGAAGCGCGCGCGGCACAGATGGTGGGCGACAGCGCATGCGCGCGCGTCAGCTGTCGAATGTTCGAGAAGCGGTGCGGACGGCGCACTACAAGGCGCGAGTATAAGATGCTTCCGCATCTAAAACTCTGCGCCATCATCCTGAACTATAGGGTGAAGCCCTTTACAGAACATTATCAAGTGTTCGGCAGTTTCTTCTTCCTCTCCACACGCACTGCATACTGCGTCTACACCTTCGTATTTGGCCCGATATGACTTGGTTCGCAGTACTCCCGTTCTTGCCTCACACAATAGAGAACTACCCAGAGTATACGGCTGAACATAAAGGCCTCTACCTGGTAGGTGTTCTGTGGCTCCACCCAATAGACGAAGATAATGGCGCCAAATTTTTCAGAGCAATGCAGTTTAGGAACAGTGAAGACAAAATAGACATTTAACAGGTAGAAATAACCAGGAGGAGGCTAAGTGATTGGTGGCTACAATCGAGGCGCGTGTGAAATTCAATTTTTTAAACACATAGTCATAGTACCTAACTTTATGGCTAGGTGGCGTGAGCCACCGTTCGATCTAAAGGGCACAGCTGCATCCATCCATACACATTGTTTGCGTGTTTCCGACAGTTCGGTTACAGTGTCTAGAATAGGAGAAGTGTGCAGACCGCGCCGCCGGCTCTGAGGCCGCTCCGCGATGCATCCAAAAGAGAACTCTAGGGGGCGCTGACACCCGCTTACACGTCCGCTCGCCGTGTAGTCGTCTGCTTGTCGCGCAGCTAATCGGCCGTTATTTAGCACCGTGCGTTTAAATTCCACTGTCTTCATTCTGCTACGTGCACATATAATTGCATCTCCATTTGCCAGCTATGATTGTTGGGCCAGTGTGAATTAAAAATGTCGGGAAGCAATGTTTTTTTTTTTTGCCGTGACTTGTTGAAACAGATCGCTTCTGGATCTCGCGCTTTTATTTTTTAATCGCGGTTTCTATAACTTGTGGACACGGCAACGATTTCAGTCCAAATTTTAATCGCAGACGCTATCAAGCTTCTGGTTCATCCAAAGATCCATGGATTGTAGTGCCGAAATCGAAGGTGACGGTGCTTGCCGAGCACGCGGCGTTCGAGAATGAGTGATTAAAATGTGCTCTTGTTATAGCTGCACCTTCGTTTGCATGCTTTTTTTTGCTTGAAGTGTTTATTCGGTTGTTCTTCTTTTGTGCGCTAAACGCAAGCCTCTGCTGCAAAAATATTTTACTCCACAAATGAGAGGCAATGAAACATCGAATGAATTGCGAAATTGCAGTCTGAACTGTTTTTTTTTTTCAATTTAGAACAAACCAGGGGCGTAGCCAGCGTGTGGCACTCCGGGCCCGTGAACCCCCTCACCATTCGAAATTTTTTGGAGCCCGTTCCTGCGTTGAGCGGCGTCGCCGTTGGCGATGTAACCGATGGACATGAAAAAAAAATAGATGAAAAGGAGAAAATAATACCGAGGCTGGAATGAGATTTGAACCCAGGCCCTCTGCGTGGCAGTCCAGTATACTACTACAGAGCCACGCTGGGTTCTGTTTTCTTTATTGGCCGTTTTGACTTATAACAAACACAAAAGAAAAATATATTCACAATAAAACAATCGGATGAAAAAAAATCAGTCTTGAGAGCTAAACAGAGAAAAAGGAAAAGACGAAAGCCTGAAACGCGTTCACGAAAAAGACTCTATACAGGCATGGTGTAGAGCAAGGAGTCGCATTAGATAACAACCAGGGATCACACAATGCTAATTGCGCAACGAGTGTGTGGTATAATGCTTCCCACCCAACTCAATGTGCTCAGCCATAATTCTTCATCGTCCTCGGCCACATGCACCTTCAACAAAGGGTACAGAACACTTCACAGATGTGTAGCGGATACCTCGCTCATCCGCTGAAAGAAGAATAATGGCGTGGTGAGTGCCGTCTTTCTTCACAAAAATTATGATTTATGGCTTAGTTGATAGATTGCGGAAAGCCAAAACTTCAAACAGAAGTGGCCTTTCAAAACACGAAGCTGCGCTCAAAATTCGCATTAGGCAGTATCGATCATCAGTGAATTTTTCAGATTTGGGTGCACGTTAAAGAACCCCAGGTGGTCGAAATTTCCGGAGCCTTTCACTACGGCGTCTCTCATAATCATATGGTGGTTTTCGGACGTTAAACCCCACATATCAATCAGTGAATTTTTCGCTTTCGCCATAGCATACAGAGCACAAAATGACACTCGAACACATTGGCCAGCCCGGCCCACACTTCAGATAAAAAGGGTGCCCCCCCCCCCCCCCCGATAACATTTCTGGCTACGCCCCTTGGAACAAACATATTACACACTGTAAAAAAAAGGACAAGAGCAAGCACACTAAAGGTCCAACAAGAGTCTCTGACATTCAAGTCGTTCTTCTAAGTTTCAAGTGCTTCCTTCTTTCGCTCGCTGAAGCTCGTTCTCTGTTGAGGGACTTAGTAAAAAAATGAAGCCTGGTCAGAACTCATCTGGCTCCTCACCTAGCAGTGGCTGTAGCACCTCGCTGAGCCGTTGCCGCTTTTCTGGCAGATCAAGCGGTGGGCACAACCTCTCCTTGAGATTTCTTTTCCTGGGAACGGGCTTTGATAAGTAGGCAGGCACATTGGGAAAGATCGTGGGTACGGCGCCAGGCAGAAGGACCGGTCGCGTTCTCTCAAGGCGTACAGTTTTCCCGTCAATAATATGTTCAAAGTGTCGTGATACAAACTGTTTGTCGAAATGAAGCTCGCAGACAGCTGCGTTGGACTCAAGCGGCTTATCTGCTCTTGGAATGTTGCGCTGCCACTGTTGAAATACGTCCGCTTCTTTGGGCACGCCGAACAACGAGACTTTTTCTTTGCACGACTTGTACCCGCTCTTGCAACCGGGTACAAAACAGTGACTCTGTCGTCGGCTCATCACTGCTTCTCAAGGCATCATTTAAATGAAGAAAACAACACGAAAGGCACGCACAACGCACGCAGTCCAGCATGCACACATGTGCTTCTCGTGGCGGCCTGACGTTGGATGGATGGATGGATGCTATGAGCGTCCCCTTTATAACGGGGTGGTGACAAGTATGCCACCAGGCTCGACAAAAAAAAACCTTTTTTCTTTTTTGATGTTGGCCTAATGCCTCTACTTCGATGAATTCTATCTTAATGGAAAAAAAGGTAAATTTTCAGCTTAAGTTCTCTGCCATTTACGGCACACTGTCCATATTTTATTTTTCCAATATTTATTTTTGTCCTTTCTCTCTAATTTTCTGCCACCAATACTCTAACCGTCTCTTACTTATTTCAATCGCGGGTGTGTTCAGCTTTCCATTGTTGTCCCTAAAACCCAAGGCTTCCTGTAGGCTCGTGCCCAAACGTACACCTGGGTGGATATCTCCACATTCAATCAGAACATGCTCCGCCGTTTCCTTATCTTTCCCGCAGCATGTGCATTGTTCTTCTTCTTTACTGAATCTTGCTTTATAACTACGCGTTCTAAGGCAACCCGATCTCGCTTCAAACAGTAAAGCGCTTCCCCTTGAATTATCGTAAAATGCCTCCCTCCTTATTTCATTTTTGCCCTTTCGGTAGTTACTCAAAGCCGGTTTTTTCTCCATAGCTGCCATCCAGTAAATCCTCTCCGCCTCCCTGACTTTTCCCCTAACGCTCTTTGTTGACATATGGCTTACAATACCAGCCGTATATTTACTAGTGAGTCTTCTAGTTCTTTTTCTCCACTGTGTGTCCACGCTCTTCCTATACAAATAACGGAACACCTTCTCTGCCCATCTACTCTCCTTCATATTTCTTAGCCTTTCTTCGAACCTTATTTTGCTCTGCGCTTCCCTCGCCTCAAAACCTGCCCACCCCATATCGCCCTTTACAGCCTCGTTTGTCGTCTTCCCGTGAGCACCCGACGCGAGGCGTCCCACAGTCCTTTGATTTACATCCATTCCCGATTGCACCTCTGCCCTCATGCACACCACTGAGTTCCCAAAAGTAAGCCCTGGAACCATTACACCCTTCCACAGACCTCGAAGCACCTCATACCTATTGTATCCCCACAACGCTCTGTGCTTCATTATTGCCGCATTCCTCTTTCCTTTTGCTGCCGAGGCTTTTTCCTGTACCTCCATGTATCTATCACTCTCATTTACCCATACTCCAAGGTACTTGTATTCACTTACCCTCGGTATTTCTTGGCCTTGTATGGACACCGTCTGATCACAGGGATCATTGAATACCATCAATCCACACTTCGTTACACTGAATCCTAGTCCAAGAGCTTCACCTTCCCTTCCGCATATATTCGCCAGCTGCTGTATATCATCTCGACTGTCCGCAACTAAGACGATATCGTCCGCATAAAATAAACCTGGAAGCTTCTGCTAAATCATCATGCCGCCCTGTTTGTGTGACAGATTAAAACCAATGTTGCTACCTTCTAGCGCTTTTTCCATACTCACCATGTACAGCATGAATAACAGCGGGGACAAAGGACATCCCTGTCTCAGACCCTTGCTAACCTCAACGTTCTCTTTGCTACGCATTCCTTCCCACTCTATGCAAACTGTATTTTCTCGGTATATCTCCCTCAAAAGCTGTATACAGTCGTCGCCCATGCCCATTCCTTTCAATATATCCCACAAAATTTCCTGATTAACGTTGTCGTATGCCCCAGTGATGTCTAAAAAAGCCACGTACAAGGGCCTATTCTCAAGCGGGAGAGCGCGCCACCTAGCGGATACATCGCCAAGCTGCCTCAAGGGTTCCCATATGCGCCGCTTGGCGGTAATCACACTTCAAATATTCTAGGCACTGTAGTTCGGTCGGGCGTGGTCGTCCTCGTTTTTTTTTTTAGGCAGCGTCTTCTGCGCCGCGCGGTGCAGCAGCCATCCCCACAAAAAGACGGCTTCTGTGACGTCACTTTTTAAAAAAGTTAACGTAAAGCTAATAAAATGTGCAAATTATTACTTTTTAATGCAATAAACTTACAAAAATGTCATTAAAAAGTGTGTAACGTGTTTTTTTTATAGTGCATAAATTAATTATTAACGCATTGTATAAAAATATTTGTTTGGCAAGGCTACTTTTGGCGTTGCTACAGTGGCTAGAAGGAGAAGTGTGATCAGGGAGCCGTCGCCTGCGTGCGCCGCGGTGATTCACGGCCTAGGTGGCGCTCGCACCCGCTTTCACGTCGGCGCGCTGCTGGCGTAGCTACAGCGTAGCCGTGGTAGCCACTGTAGCCGTGGTAGCCGTGGGTTTTTATGAATTTTGCGTTAGCATCATTAGTTTTTACTTGCGCTGGCACTTTCCACAAGTAACTAACGCATTTGTAGTTGAGTCGTTGGGTAAAAGAAGTCGCTGATTGCCTAAACAATTTTGTCTTTCCCCTCTCTTTTTTTGTGCACCCAGTGTAACACAAACCTCCAGACTCCCGTGTCCTTTTCTTTATGGCATGCACTGCGACTAACATGTATAGCGACACTGCAAAAGTTACCTTCTTACTACTTGCCAAACTTGTTAATTTTGGCGCAAAGCTAAAAACACGAAAAAAAAGACAGAGGAGCATACATGTTTAACAAACTCAGGCACCAACTCGCCCAAGAACAAGTTCTTGAGTTCCTTACTATTTCTTTGCAATTTCATTATAACATGTTTGCTCCCTAAAGCGTTTTTAAATATGAATGCAAATTAACCAGCCTACTATCCATCTTGACGTGAGCCTTTATTTTTGCCACAATTAATATGGTGAAACAACGCCAACATTAAACATTCGCCAAATGTTTATTAGCTCAACTCGTGTTCCAAATAAGGAATTATTAGAAAAAAGCGATAAAAAAACTCAGACTGTTCTGTCTCTTCTGGCCTCCTCTCACGTCGTTCGTCGAAGCTTCAAGTGCTTCCTCTTTTCTCTTGTTGACGTCCTCTCCTTGTTAAGTGACTTAGTGTAAAAATAAAGTCTTGTCATGATAAAGAACTTGACTAGGTTGCTGGTCAAATCCTTCTTGTGTGTCTCACAACCTACTTGCGGCACATTTAGCAAGTGGTGCACCATTTCTGAGAGGCTGTCCTTGTGAAGCTTATTCCAACTAAACCATAATGTGAAGGTGTCCTCCAAGGCTTCAATAAACGAAAACAGTTCTCTTGAAGGGTAGAGCAGCCCGCCTCGATCACAGAATGATGTAAAAGATGAAATACCCTTGTCTGCTTGCTCCGCTGATGTCAGCAGTAACTGGAAGCAATCTTGGCACTTTGTTGTCAGGACCTTGCGCCTAGCGACATATCCAGCCAAGTAGTAGACCAACCTTGCATCACTGGTCTGCTGCGGATAGATGTGGTCCGTCACTTCTGAAGATGCATCAAGTACACTTGATGCATCTTCCAATTTGCCGGCATCTATTAAATTGTCCACATTACTCGCTACCTCATTTGGTCCGACCAATGATACGAGTGTGCCGCCTGCTGTGTTTCCGGAGTCGGGAGGTTTCACCAAGTTATAGAAAGCGAGGCAGTTCACAGTTGTTAGGAACTGTGCTGACGTCGGGTGATCGTTGCACCCCGAGAACTGCCTTATTACCCCAAAAAGCTTCTCCAGCGGGTCTTGGCTGAGACGGGATGTCAAGAGGTACTTGAAGCCTACCTGCTTTGCCAGGTATTCCAGTAGCTTCAACGTAGCCTTCAAGCTTACACGCAGCCCTTCTGCTGTGCCAGGTGAAAGAAAACCTCCCTTGGATGGTTCTGTGCATGCTTCCCACTTGTTTATGTACTCTAAGGTGTCATTCAACAGCTGTGCTTCCTTTGAATTGGGTTTCAGGGCACCTGATGGCACTCTTGACGTCATCACGTCGATTAATTTGTGCATGAAATCAACAAACTTCTCTGTCTGGTCACTGTAGGAACACTGCTTTACAATCTGACGTTTGTAGAAAAAAAGGCCCCGGAGAACTTCTAGGCTGAAAAGATGGAAAGCAAGGTTAACCTTCATTTTTTCAAAATATTTTGGGTGTACATGCACATCTGTGATTTTGGGCATCACCTTGAGCGTAGTTGCACATTTGTCTAGTTCATGGGCTATTTTAATTGGCGTCACATCTACATGACCACGCGGCGTCTTATATCCTGTCTTTATGAAGCCATTCCGGATGCACTTCACTAGGTGCGGGAAGTCTGAGAAAAAAAATAGACGCCTGTTATCTCCAACTGGGTGAGCCGCAGACGGCTTAATTGCAGTTGCAGACCCAGAAATGCCGAACTGCCGCCACATCGCACGATTCCATGACGCTCCGTCACAAGTTACGTAGTCCACCCTGAGGCCAGCATTCTCGGCAAGAAGAGTGGCTTCTAGAATGATCTTCGAAAGCAGTGGTGCCTTCACATTTCCCCGGGATGCAAATACACCAAGAATCTGGTGCCACGACCCTGAAAGTGGCTGGAAAAGGATCACCAAACCGTGGTCGCATGCAACTGTTTTTTCGGGCTCAGGAGTGAAAGGACCCAGGTCGACGAAGCCGTCAATTTTACCCGAGCCACCTTTCACAGCAAAATTCTCAGCCAACTTCATCTCATCGATGATGAGTCCACCGTGACACTCAAATTCAGTCATTTTTTCAGTTTTTTTTGGCAATTCCTGAAAGCACATTGCGATTAAAACCAAACGTGCTCTCGTACTGCTTCATGTACTTTTTGAGGCAGCTGCGACTTGGTAGCGCCAAGATTTTTTCTCTACGTATATGCTCATGGAGCCGTGGGCTCTTTATGCGCATAATGATGCATTCAAGGAGCCATTCAGGGTTATACCGCATCCCCTTTGGAGATTTTCGTGTCGCAGCCTCAAAACACTGAATAATGGCAGCCTTCTGCTTAGGTGGAAGCTGACCAATTTTCTTCAGGAGGGTGGTTTTTTCAGTTGCCTCATTTTCTTCCTTCATTTGGGAGATCACTTGCTCTAGCGACTTCACCTTGGTTCTAAGGCGTCGCACTGCCTGAGTCTTCACTCTCAGCTTTGATGAGGTATTTCTTCTAGTCTTCTTCGTTTGCTTCGCTCGGCACCTTTGGTTAATTAGGAGTCTCCTCAGATACTTGCACGACACGCACCATTTCTCACTCTGGCTTGATACACCTTTACACCTAATGTGGTACAGAGTATCATTCCATTGCTTCGAATTTGCGTTGGAGCACGCTAGCGGAAACTCCGCACTCAGTCCTGCTCCAGTGCAAGCACGCAGGCTGTCGACCTCTTGCAAAATAGATGCTGGATCTCTTGGCACATCAAGCGCGACCTCGACACCCCGCACAAACACTTCATGTTTTATCACACTTTCGATGCATCTAAACACCACCATTTTCAGCGCATGAAGCAGGCTCATGTCTTTTCCAGGTAAACACACGCTGTAGGCCACGTGAAGGGGATTCTCGCTGAACACGTGCTTCGCCCACTGGTTGGTCGGAAGTGGCACATTCAGGACTTCTAGAACATGTGCAGCTGGAGCTTCAACAGTAGCACAGACTTCTTCAGCTTCAACAACTTCAGAATTTGGGCAACACGTTCCGTCCATGCGACGTCTTCTTTTGGGCGACGAGGGCTGTGATGCTGGCTTCTCCCGTGCACTTCTTTTCTTCGGAACTGGCTTCGAGAGGTATTTGGGCAAATTGGGAAATATAGTCGGTACAGCGTTTGGCAGGAGAACCGGCCTGGTCCGATCAATGCGCACCAATTCACCTTGTATTACATGCTCGAATGGGCAAATTGGGAAATATAGTCGGTACAGCGTTTGGCAGGAGAACCGGCCTGGTCCGATCAATGCGCACCAATTCACCTTGTATTACATGCTCGAAATGCCGCGACACAAACTGCGGATCAAAATGCAATTCACATACTGCTGCATTTTTCTCCAGCGGCTTGTCAGCTCTGGGTATGTACCGCTGCCACTTCAGAAACAGCTCCTCTTCTTTAGGCACGCCGAACAGTGAAAGTTTTTGCTTGCAGGATTTGTAGCCAGTCACGCAGCCGGGAACAAAACAGTGGCTTTCTCGCCGGCACATTTTACAAGCCTGGGCAGCGAATTGCCCCACATCCAAGTGGAAACTCCTCTAGGATGCTTACAAAGCGCTGCGAAGGCAGCTAACCGTGTCGACAAAGAGTTTCACTCGTATTAAGCACTTTACGGGCACGTCGACGCTCAACTGATCATTCCTGACCGGACAAATGCACGCGAGCTTGACGTGTATGCGACAGCGAGCGCCACCTAGCGGATGCATAGCTAAGCGGCGTCAGCCCTTCCCATAGACGCCGCTTGGCGGTCATCACACTTCTCCTTCTAGCCACTGTAGCGTTGCATAAGTGGTTGCCAGACTGGAAGAACGGTGGTTGCCAGACTGTTGCTAAATTCGGCTGAAGTTTTTTTTTTGTAGTTGTGGCTTTTCTGTAAGAGTTTGGTGCTATCCGCGGTGCATTTTGCGAGTGCATTAGCGACGCTGGCCCTTTTGATTAACGGAATGAACTGAGCCTAGCAGAAGTCGAGCGCGGCGCTGCCGTGTAATTAAGAGGCCGTTTTAATTAACAGAATGAACCGTCCATTACAGAAGTCGAGGCGCGTTCTCTTGCTGTGTGCGCAGCTGTGCGATTAAGATATCGCGTCTCAGTATTAGGGATGACGGGGAAAACTGAATAGGGTCGCAGGAGGTGATGCGCTGCCCCCCTCCCCCTTACTTTTCTTTTTTTTTTCCTCTCAGCTGATCGTGTCGCGTCGACCGCGCGCTACGACGGGGGACGCTACGCTTCCCCTAGCTGTGTCAGCACAAGACATATCGTTCGGACTCGTATATACATGTGATGAATAAGCGTTCCAAGGCTGGTTAATTGGGGTATGTCGGATATGCTACAGCTATGTACGCCTGGACTCGCGAAATGACCGCGGATAGCACCAAACTCTAACGGAGAAGCCACAACTACAGAAGAAAAATTTTAAGCCAAATTAAGCGGCAGTCTGGCAACAACCACCTCAAAGTCTGGCAACAAATTTATGCAACGCCAAAAGGAACCTTGTCGTTTGTTTTGTATACTGTTTTTGTAATATTAGTATATATTACTCAGTTTAACAACCTAATAAATTATTTGTTGGTTTATAAGTATTATTAAAAGGAAAATAAGTTGATTGTTTGTTGGGTTTGCCCCTGGTTTCGGTTTGGAACATATTTTGATCCTATGAGAAGTGATTCTTAAAAAAAGAGAAAAGAAGAGAAAAGTGAGCCCCGTTATTGTCTGCTTCAGTGAGCGACACCGCCACAGTAGCTCACGAGGGATGGGGGTGAGGGGGGATAAAAAGGATAGGAGTAAAGATGAAGGAAAGCCGAAGAAGGAGAAGAGAGGAAGAGACGTGAGGTGGTGAGCCAGAGCGAGAGACGACAAAAAATGAGGGGATAGAAGAGAAAGGAAAGATGGGAGCACAGTCACTGGAGTCCGAGGACGGGGCGCACCTGCAAGAGCTCCTTTCGGCGTCGGTGGATGGCGTAGAGCTAGTCCAGTAAGTCAGAGCTGCGCTGTCGTCGGAGGTGGAAGGTCGTCGGCGGCAGGAGGTGACGTAGGGCGAGCCCAGTCGGCCAGAGCCACGCTGACGCCGGAGGTCGCAAGCGCGCGACCGGTCAGGCCGAAATCCAGCAAGCGAGTTTTGATCCTACGACTACCCAAATACAGTACATGTGTACAGTATTGTACACATACAGTACACATACGTACAGTATCGCACACAATATTGTACAGTACATGTGTACGTTCTACATCGCAATGTGCCATGTCAACAGCATTCGCTGAACACCGTGTGATAAATCTGCATCGCAACGTCAACAGAGTGTTTCTTTGATAGACCGAGAGGAAATCGGTGGTCTGGTGTCAAACTAATGTGCATACTTGCCTGTCGACAGAGTGTTTCTTTGGTAGACAGAGAAGAAATCGGTGGTCTGGTGTCAAATTAATGGTCATCCTTGCCTTTCGTTCGCAAAATCTATGCGTCCAGTGACGCTGTTCTGGTACCACGTCTACTGCGGCGCGTTTTTCTGTCATCAGAGCCTCAATAAATAGCGCGAACAGCATTGCTTACCCAGTGGCGGAGGAAACGATGCAGTCAGTTGCATCGTTTTCGCTTACGGGCCTGGAGTTTTGTGTGTCCTTGTACGTCTCGGCAAGAAAGTGCATCGATTCTGCGAGGATAATCAAACATTCGAAATCAAAGGAGGCGACATTCAGGAAGATCAGTCCAATATGTGCTTAGGAGAAACTTCTTAACTTGTGTTGCAGACAGTACATTATTGTTATTGATTTCAGCAGTGCTCTGAGGGACGAGGATCTTTCAGTGCGCTACTAAAATCAAGAATGCGATCCAACTTGCGTATGCAATTTTCAGTTTTCATGCAGCACATTATTGATCGCCTTACATAAAAAAGTTAACAAAGAAGTCATTTATGTACGTGCTATGCATGCCACGTTAAGCTTCTGTGCTAACTATACCCTTGCACTGGATATTAAAATGTTTACATGCTTACACTCTGAGGAAGAGATGGTTTGCTTATTTCTTTTAAACAAATCTGGAATGTTGGCCATGTTGTCCCTTGTGCCTCTAGACCAGGTAGTCGTGTCTGGACCACCAAGCAAACCAGCTTGACCTCCCTCATGCCCAGGGTCACACATCTTTATTCATGCGGCTACGATGTGCTGCTGCACTTCCACTAAGTATGAGTTGAATATGTTCGCAAGTAGACTGCCATATAAAGCACTTGCAGGCGCTCTTCAGTTTTCTTTTCTTCTTTAGCGCGTTATAGTGCAGCGATTGGTTCGCAGGTAGGACTTGCAAACCTTGTACGGCTATGGACAGGGCTGACTATTGTAGCTTCGTATGCATGTAGAAACCTTTTCCAAGTAGAAAGGTTATTATCATCAACATAAGAGAAAGGTATACAAGCTGTTTTCATCCAACCTTTCTTCACGAATGAGATAAAAATGACTAACCCATTACTACTTGAATTACTAGCCATACTGTACAGGTTGCCGTCAATTTAATCAATGCAACACCCAACATTAAAACCACACTAATTCATTAATTTCACCTGTGACGGCATTGTTAGTACAGTCAGCATTAGGCTGGCAATCCTGGCACTGCACGAGAGCCTCTTTCAATGTTGCCTATAGCAGCTAGATTACAAAAGCACTACAGTTTTGTCGAAAAACTCACATGATCTACGAAGTCTTCACGTCTCGCTATTGAGGTGACCAGGGCATGGTTGAAAGTGCTGCGATCATATGTCTGACTAAGGAGCTGAAGTGCTTGCTTCATGTGTGATGCCTGTATTGCGTTGATTTGCTTGCATCGGATCCATGCATTCATTGTGCACGATGACCTAAACTGATACGACACATGCACCTTAATATCTCATAACATAGACAGATTAAGAGATGCCCTTCTTGGCTACTTAGTTCATAACTGAAGCTCAACAGTGGCAGGACAAAAACATGTGGGTCTAAAGGACCGGGCAAAATCCTCCTGACCTTATATGATGGTCTACTGACAAATTTTGTCGCCTCCTCACCAATGCCAAATTTAGTGTTAGTTATAAACGTTCGGCGATTTTAAACTTCCAGGCTTCAGTTTTGTCACCTTATCTATCTCGGCTAGTGATAAGGTAGCCCATGCCTTACTATAAAAGCTTGTTAAGACTTTCGCCTAACTCAGTTCATTACGAAGCCTATACAAATTGTAGGTTCTGATTTTGATGAGATAAACCTTGAAACTTCTTTTTCTGAGAGCCTCTTAGCTCTATGTTCTCCCCATTTTATTGAACAAAATTAGACGCCGCTCAAAACTACCCGAACTCATGATATGACACATACCTGTTACAAAAGTACAGTGTAGTAAATGTGCATTTTTGCCTCAAAGAGCCAATAAAAAGAAGAAACAAAAATGTCTGTGTAGGTCTACACTGTACCCTATTAATCCTTGGGAATTCAACAGCAAGTGATATGGATTACAGAAAAATGCTCAAAGCCTCAAGCCGTCAGTTGAGGTGCTGTCCACTATCATCATCATCATCATCATCATCAGCCTGATTACGTCCACTGCAGGACAAAGGCCTCTCCTATGTTCCGCCAGTTAACTCGATTATGTGCTTGCTGCTGCCACTTTACACCCACAAACTTCTTAATCTCATCTGCCCACCTAACCTTCTGTCTCCCCCTAACTCTCATGCCTTCTCTGGGAATCCAGTTAGTTACCCTTAACGACCAGCAATTGTCCTGTCTATACACTACATGCCCACCCCATGTCCATTTCCTCTTCTTGATTTCAACTATGATATGCTTAACCCCGTTTTGTTCCCTGATCCACTCTGCTCTCTTCTTGTCTCTTAAAGTTACACCTACCATTTTTCTTTCCATTGCTCGCTGCGTCATCCTCTATTCAAGCTGAACCCTCTTTGTAAGTCTTCAGGTTTCTGCTCCATAGCTAAGTACCGGCAAGATACAGCTGTTATATATCTTCTTCTTGAGGGATAGCGGCAATCTACCTGTCATAATTTGCGAGTGCTTGCCAAATGTGCTCCACCCCATTCTTATTCTTCTAGTTACTTCAATCTCTTGGTTCGGCTCCGTGGTTATTACCTGCACTAAGTAGACATAGTCTTTTACTATAAACTTGCGCTCAGCTTGACGACTTAACTCATAGCCGCAGAACTGCCCGCCTTTCGCTTCTCCACAAACTCTATCATCACCCATACCTTCACCGCATTTTCGAAGCACCAACTGTCATCTTTCCACGCACAGACCATATCTTCAAGATAAAATGTATAACTTGTTGCTCAGCTCATTACGCTAATTCCTTCATTCCACGAACAATAGTTGCATGGAATAGCTTGCCATCCCACATTGCCACTCAAGCAGATTTCACAACATTTAACGAACTTTTACTCAACATTTCCGAATAGATATCCACCGCGCGTACTCTCATTAAGCTTCTTCATATTGTCGCAGTACAACGCGAACAAAGTACAAGTACGCCTTGAGGCAGCGAAAGCAGCGTGTTCTCAACAGCTGAGCCACAAGATCTTCTTTGTTGTTGAGTCAAGCCAGAGGCCCACTACTTGGTGTCTGCTAAATCCCCACATCATCGTTGTCGTTCACACGCAGACACGGGTCATTTGCCTCCCTCTCAAAGAGCATCGACCCGATGCGAAGTCAATAATGCAGTTTTTTTTAAAGAAAAGTCTCACGCAATCACTCGCTGACGTAAGGCTTCATGCGCACTACGTGAACGAGTTCTGGATGGTGCTGGCGACGATTGGTACTACACGAACTGTCGGGAACAACTTCGTAAGTAACCTCACTCAGTTGTCGCAGCACTCGGTAAGGCCCAAAGTATCTTCTTAAAAGCTTTTCGGAAAGTCCTCGTTTCCGTACGGGTGTCCAAACCCATACTTTGTCGCCAGTTTGGTAGACGACTGTTCTGTGGTGAGCATTGTAGCGGCCTGCATCGTACTCTTAATTGTTGTTGGCGGATCCGTAAACGTGCAAGTTGCCTAGCTTCCTCCGCGCGTTCCGTAAACGTGTTGGCGTATGGGTCGATGCCGTCACCTTCGTGCGGTAGCATCGCATCTAACATAGTTCGTACTTCTCGTCCATGAACGAGGCTGAACGGGGTCAGGCGCGTCGTTTCTTGTTTTGCCGTATTGTACGCAAACGTTATGTACGGCAAGATTTCATCCCAATTTTTGTGTTCAACGTCTACGTACATCGAAAGCATGTCTTCAATGGTTTTGTTTAGACGCTCTGTCAGCCCGTTCGTTTGTGGGTGGTAGGCGGTGGTCTTACGATGCGCTGTTCCACTCAGCATGAGGACGTGATCCAAAAGAGCTGCCATAAATGCGGCTCCTCTGTCTGTGATCACGACGGATGGTGCACCATGCCTCAGTACAATGTTCTCGATGAAAAATGTTGCCACCTCTGCTGCTGTACCTCTCTGGATAGCCTTTGTCTCGGCATAACGGGTCAGATAATCCGTCGCGACGATAACCCAGCGGTTCCCTGCTGTAGAAGTAGGCAGTGGGCCCAAAATGTCCATGCCGAGCTGGTAGAATGAAGCTGTTGGGACCTGTACGGGTTGCAGGAGGCCAGCTGGTTTAGTCGGTGGTGACTTGCGTCGCTGGCAGTCGAGACAGGCACGGACGTGGTGCTTCACGGCTGTGGTTAGTCTCGGCCAGTAATACTTTTGCTGTATTCTGGCCAACGTTCTCGTGTAACCCAAATGGCCAGAGCTCACCTCGTTGTGGCATGCTTGGAGTACTTCGGTACGAAGGGCTGCTGGGATGACGAGCAGATAGGCAGATCCCGTAGGCGAAAAGTTTCTTTTGTAGAGTACTCCGTCCCGTAAACAAAATGATGACAACACTCTTGTGAAAACTCTTGGCGCCTTCTGAGATCTGCCATCCAAGTAGTTAATTAGGCCAAGCAACTCAGCGTCGTCACGTTGTTGCTGCGCAATGGCGGTCGTGTCGAGGACACCGAGAAATGCCATTTCCTCCTCTTCAGGTAGGGTTGCCGACTCAATGGGTGAACGGGACAGACAGTCGGCGTCCATATGTCGCTTGCCTGACTTGTGTACGACTACAATATCGAATTCTTGCAGCCTGAGACTCCAACGTGCTAATCGCCCGGTAGGGTCTTTTAGACTTGTTAACCAGCACAATGAGTGGTGGTCGCTAATTACTTTGAAGGGGCGGCCATATAAATACGGGCGAAATTTTAAAACCGCCCATACCACGGCGAGACATTCCTTCTCAGTTGTAGAGTAATTGGCCTCAGCACGTGTTAATGTTCTGCTTGCGTAAGCGATTACCCTCTCTGTGCCTTCTTGCTGCTGCACAAGCACAGCTCCCAGACCAACGTTGCTCGCGTCTGTGTGAAGCATCGTCGGGGCTTCTTCATCGAAGTGGGCAAGCACTGGGGGCGTTTGAAGACGTTGACGCAGGTCATTAAAGGCAGCCTCCTGTTCTTCGTTCCACTCAAAGGCAACGTCGTCTCTTGTGAGACGAGTTAGTGGCGACGCGATGCGGGCAAAGTCTGCGATAAATCGGCGATAATAGGCACAAAGGCCCAGGAAGCGTCTGACAGCCTTCTTATTGGAGGGTACTGGGAACCGTGCGACAGCGGCAATTTTTCCAGGATCGGGTCGGATGCCTGCGTTACTGACGACGTGACCGAGAAACTGAAGTTCGTGGAAACAGAAATGACACTTTTCCGGTTTCAATGTTAGGCCCCCAGACCGTATGGCACGTAACACCACTTCCAGCCTTTGGAGATGCTCGTCAAAAGTCGTTGAAAATACTACAACGTCGTCCAGATAGACTAGGCACGTCTTCCACTTCAATCCCGAAAGTACCGTGTCCATAAGCCTTTGAAATGTCGCGGGCGCGGAGCACAAACCGAAAGGCAAGACTTTAAACTCGTATAAACCATCTGGCGTCACAAAAGCGGTTTTCTCTCGGTCTCTTGGGTCTACCTCGATCTGCCAGTATCCACTCCTCAAGTCCATGGAAGAAAAGTAGCGAGCGTGCCGAAGTCTGTCAAGGGAGTCATCAATACGTGGGAGCGGGTACACATCTTTTTTGGTCACCCGATTCAGCTTCCTGTAGTCCACGCAAAAACGCAGCGTGCCGTCCTTTTTCTTTACTAGCACTACAGGCGATGCCCAGGGGCTCTGTGACGGTTGAATTACATCATCTTCAAGCATTTTCGCGACTTGTTGTTGTATGGCTTCGCGTTCCTTGAAAGCTACACGATAAGGGTTCTGGTGAATAGGTCTCGCCGTGTCCTCGGTGATTATTCGATGCTTTGTCAAAGGTGTTCGACCAACTCGTGAGGTCGATGAAAAGCAGTCGTGGAATTCGGCTAGTAGCTGAAGAAGTCTCTGTCGGTCATCCTCTGACAGAGTGGGGCTAACATCGAGAACGGGTTCTGGTTCTTGATTAGGCGCTTCATCTAATACCGATAAACATAAACTGCTTCGCATGTCTACGATATTGTCGTAAGAAGCGATAGCTGTGCCCTTCGGAAGGTGCCGGCGCTCAGTACTGAAGTTGGTCAAAAGTAAATTCGTGCGCCCACCAGTGAGACGGACGATACCTCGTGCGACCGAAATGCCATGGCTAAATAGCAGCGAGCCAATTTGGTCGGCAATGCCTTCGCCATCAAACGGTTCGTGCCCTTCCACAGAAACAAGAGTGCATGACCGTGGCGGGACGACCACATCATCATCAATTATACGTAAAGTGTTACGTATTGTGTCTGAACAGTCAACCAAACCAGGGCTGTTGCGGAACGTAATTGAACGGTCCGGGATGTTGATGACGGCACCATATTCTCTTAAGAAGTCCATCCCTATGATCAGGTCCTTGCAACATGACGTGAGGATGGCAAACGTCGCCACGAAAGAAGAGCTGCCGATGCCCAGTCTCGCTGTACACCTTCCGACAGGCATCAACAGCTGGCCGCCTGCTGTCCTCAGGTGAGGTCCCGTCCACGTAGTCTTCACTTTTTTTAGGCGCACGGCAAGGTTTTCACTTATGATAGAGAAGTCGGCACCGGTGTCAACTAAGGCTGTTACTTGCTGTCCGTCTACATAAACGGTAAGATCTGTGGTCACAGTTTCGTCAACGTTACAACTAGTCGGCTTTACGGCGTCCTGTGGTAAGAGTAACGGGGGCCTTTTTTCGTCACCTTGGCGGCCTGCAACCTCACCCCCGGAGGTCGCCGCCTTCAGTTTCCCCGGCGTGGACTTGGTGACCTCCTTCCGCTGGCGTCGGCTGTAGTGCGGTGGCGCGACGAAGGCGAATATGCCGGAGATGGAGAACGTGGTCGACGTCCCAAACCTGGCTGGTAATTAGGCTCACCGTCGTCATTGTTGGCTCGGCGGTTGTCAAAATGAAACCGAGACAAGGAAGGTCGTTGAGAATCAGCGTCCCGGCGTGGTGGGTAGTCGTCATTGGGGCGTCGATCGTCAGACCATTGCCGAAGAGGTCGAAACGTGTCGGCGCGGTGCCAGCAATGACGAGAAATGTGGCCGACACCTCCGCAAGTAAAACAAAGCGGACGTCTATCCACGGTGCGCCATACGTCTGTTTTACGAAGCTGTGGACGTCTCAACGGCTCATAATGTTGTAAATGCCGTGTCTCGTTGGGAGACGGCTCTTCGTACGGCAGCATTTCATACGGTGGCACGACGGAAGGGCGCCGCGGTGTCTGTTCTTGCGGTGGCGACCAAGGAACGGCTGTCGATGGCTGGCGGTACGACGGCGGAACGGGCGGCGGGCGGCGAAGCGCGGCTGCGTAGCTCATAGGTCGCTGATCGTGAGTAGAATCAGCTGCCGAAAACGCTTGGCGTATTTCTTCGCGGACGACTTCAGCGACAGACGCCGTGGGTGGTTCCGTGACCAGAGTCCGCAGCTTCAGCAGCTCTTCGCGAACAATCTCTCGTATTAAGTCGCGCAACGAGCTTTGATTGTCAGATGTCGTAGCGGCGACTTGCATGTGGGCGTTGCTGGACAAGCGATCGTATTGTCGGCATCGCAGGTGAAGCGCCCGTTCGATAGCTGTTGCTTCTTTGATGAAGTCTGTCACGGTGCTTGGCGGGTTCCGCAAAAGTCCGGCGAACAATTGCTCTTTAACGCTGCGCATGAGGTAGCGCAGCTTTTTGTCGTCGGTCATGTGCGGGTCAGCTTTACGGAAGAGACGGACCATGTCCTCTGTGAACATTGCGACCGTTTCATTGGGTTTCTGAACGCGTAGCTCGAGTAAATGCTGCGCACGTTCGCGCCGGTCGACATCGGCAAATGTGTCAATCATCGCTCTTTTAAAGTCACTCCATGTTGACAAACTGCCTTCTCTGTTCTCGTACCAAGTACGAGCACTGTCGTCGAGATAGAAATAGGCGCGGGAAAGCTTTGTTCAAGAGACCACTGGTTGGTGTTGGCGACACGTTCATAGTGATCAAGCCATTCTTCGACGTCTTCATGTGCTCCACCACCAAAGCGATCAGGCACCAGCGGTGAAAAAAGGGTTACCTGAGATGGGGTCGGCAAACTACTGTCTCGTAGTAACTGTTGTGGGCTGGCGGTGGCCATTGGTAGATGTGAGCGGTGCCTCGTAGAGTGTTCCTGTGAGAGGGTGAACTCTGGAAGGAGGCCTCGCAAGCGACGACTGAAGCGATGCACGGGAGTGTCGACAAGAGCTTCTGGGCTGGATGAACGGCTCCCCGTGGGAGTGTGGAGCATCAGGCGGGGTCGCGGGCCAGCACCTCCACCAGTGTCGCAGTACAACGCGAACAAAGTACAAGTACGCCTTGAGGCAGCGAAAGCAGCGTGTTCTCAACAGCTGAGCCACAAGATCTTCTTTGTTGTTGAGTCAAGCCAGAGGCCCACTACTTGGTGTCTGCTAAATCCCCACATCATCGTTGTCGTTCACACGCAGACACGGGTCAATATGTACATCAGTGTTTAATTTTCTTGTTATCATGCGTTAATGTTTTTCATGACCATTGTACACGCTTGATCTGTATTATTTATGTTTTAATTGCGAACTTTTGTATCTTAAGATCATGCCATCATTTTAGTTTTTTTTCCTTGTATACTGTATTTGTTAGTGCCCTTAGTTTATGTTTCCAGTATTCAATATTCTATCTCTACTTATTTTTCTTTTTTTCATAGTATCTGATTTTGGTTGTTGTTGTTGCTTTTTGTATTTAGCTCGCTTTCATTATTTTGTATAATCTTGTTTTTAGGTTGTATAAGCGTACAAAAATTTGTTTCATGTGTCCGTTCTCCTATGTCATACCCCTTCGGGGGCCTTTAGGGGTATTATGAAATAAAAATAAATAAACAACTTGAAGTGCACTATTACCTATCTTGAAGCACAGCTCTCTTCCGTGGTTGTTGTACATTACTTTCGTTTTCTGCAGATTAATTCTAAGACCCACCTTTCTGCTCTCCTTGTCTAATTCTTTAATCATGAGTTGGAATTAGTCCCCTGAGTTACTCAGCAATGAAATGTCATCGGCAAAGCGCAGGTTACTAAGGTATTCTCTATTAACTCTTATCCCTTACTGTTCCCATTCTAGGCCTCTGAAAACCTCCTGTAAGCACGTGGTAAATAGCATTGGGGAGATTTTATCCCCCTGCCTTACACCCTTCTTGATTGGTATTCTGTTGCTTTCTTTATGAAGCATTAGGACAGCAGTTGATCCCCTGTAGATGTCTTCCAGGATCTTTGTATATGCTTCATCGACGCTCTGATTCCGCAGTGTCTGCATGACTGATGATATTTCTACTGAATAAAACGCCTTCTCGTAATCTATGAAAGGCATGAATAGTGGTTGGTTATATTCTGAGCATTTCTCTATTATTTGATTGATAGTATGAATGTGGTCGATTATTGAGTATCCTGTTCGAAATCCTGCTTGTTCCTTTCGTTGATCGAATTCTAATGTTTTAATAACTCTGTTAGCAAGTACCTTTGTAAATAACTTGTATACTACGGAGAGCAACCTGGTCGGCCTGTAATTCTTTTAGTCCTTGTCATCTCCTTTCTTATGTATTAAGATGATGTTAGCATTCTTCCAAGACTCTGGTACCCTTCCCGTCAGGAGACACCTCGTAAATAGGGTGGCTAGTTTTTCTAACACAATTTGTTCTCCATCTTTCAGCAGATCTGATGTTACCTAATCCTCACCAGCAGCTTTGCCTCTTTGCATGCTCTCCAAAGCTTTTCTGACTCCTTCTATCATTACTGGTGGGGTGTCATCTGGGTTACTGCAAGTTCTTATAGTATTAAGGTCGTGGTTGTCCTGGCTACTGTACAGATCTCTGTAAAACTCCCCGTTATTTTAACTATCCTATCAATATTGGTAGTTATTTTGCCTTCTTTGTCTCTTAGTGCATATATCCAATTTTTCCCTATTCCAAGTTTCCTCTTCACTGTTTTGACGCTTCCTCCATTTTTCAGAACATGTTCAATTCCCTCCATGTTATACCTTCTTACATCGAATACCTTACGCCTACTAATCAACTTCGAAAGTTCTGCCAGTTCTATTTTGTCTGTTGTACTTGAGACTTCATGCTTTGACGCTCTTTAATGAGGTTATTCGTCTCCTGGGACAGCTTGGCAGTGTCCTGTCTAAGTACCGTACCTCCAACTTCCACTGCACACTCCATAATGATACTCTTCAGATTATTATTCATTGCGTCAACGCTAAGGCTGGTTTCCTCGATAAGAGCCGAGCACCTGTTCTGAAGGGAGACTCTCAATTCCTCTACTTTCCCTCACAGTGCTAGCTAATTGATTGGCTTCTTGCGTATCAGTTTCTGTCGTTCCTTCTTCAAGTCTAGGTGAAATCGAGACCGTACCATTCTATGGTCACTGCATCACACCCTGTCAACCACTTCCACATCCTGCACGATGCCTGGGTGTGCACTCATTATAAAGTCTACTCCATTCTTACTTTCCCCATTAGGGCTCCTCCATGTCCACTTACGGTTTCCTCGCTTTCGGTAGAAGGTATTCAAAATCCGTAAATTATTGCGTTCTGCGAATTCTACTAGTAGCTCTCCTTCGGCATTTCTAGTACCGATGCCATAATCTCCTACTGCCTGGTCTCCAGCCTATCTTTGCATTAAAGTCTGCCATCAGTATAGTATAGTGTGTTTTTACCTTACTTATTGCTGATTCCACGTTCGTCTTCATAGAAGCTTTCAACTGATGCGTCATCGTGGCTGGATGTAGGCGCGTAAGGTTGTATCCTTCATCTTGTATCTCTTATTTAGTTTAATTACGATATCTACCACCCTTTCATTAATGCTATAGTATTCCTATATGTTGCCAGCTATGTTTCTGTGAATTAGGAACCCCACTCCCAGTTCTCTTCTGTCAGCCAAGCCTCGATAGCAAAGGACGTGCTCATTCTATAGCACCGTATAGGCCTCATCTGTCCTCCTAACCTCACCGAGTTTTATTATATCCCATTTAACACCCTCTAGCTCCTCGAGTAGTACAGCTAGGCTTCTCTCACTAGATAAGGTTCTAGTGTTAAACGTTGCCAAGTTCAGGTTCCAATGGCGGCCTGTCTGGATCCAGAGATTCTTAGCACCCTCTGCTGCATTGCAGATCTGACCGCCGCCGGGGTCAGTTGCTTCGCAGCTGCTGGGGTCTGAGGGCCATAAGTTATTTGACGTATAGATGTGGGAGGTGGTGGCCAGATACTGCACCAGGGTGGCCAATCCATCTCTGGTGAGAACCCCCCCCCCCCCCTTAGCTCGGGTCCGTGGTGTCATTACACACCAAACGCCTGCTTACGCAGACGCCCCTGCGTGTCCACTGTGCTATGTATTAAACCCTGGAGATTTTGGAATGTAATATAAGCCGCATTTATATCCTGATCCATCTGAACATTGACTAGCTGAATGGCGTCTATTCTGCCTATCTTATTATAAAAGCGTTCTCATCTGTTTTCACTCTTGAAATGGTTACTCCTTTTCGAATCTTTAGTTCATTTCATGATTTCTCTATTCTATGCAATAAATTTGTAGTCGTCAGTAAATATGGTATTTTTCTTTATTTACAAACAATAAAAATGCTGCAAGTATAGATCTCCTTGTTTTCAGCCCCGATATATTAAAATATATTTGGGAGCATTTTTGAAGCCTTTACTGCACTTTTTTTATTGATCATTATCCTTTTGCTGCATTCCTCATCACTGGTGTGAAGCCAAGTTATGCAATGTTCTAATCAGGCATCTGCCCTGATTCTCTAAACTACAGACCCATTCCTTTCACTTACACCTTTTCCAAGCTCCTCGAAGGCATCATTCAAACTCAAATAAATAATTATTTCAAAGATTACATCATGTTTAAATAGCACAGTTTCTGTAAGGAATTTCCTTGTGATCATCAGCTGACATAATTTACTCATGGCTTATTAATAGACACTGGCTTTCAAGTTGAAACCTTGTTTTCCAGTTTTTTCGATGCACTGATTGGGTCTCCGACCATAGGCCTGAATTCACTAACCATCCTCGGTGTTACCTCAAGTTTTTGTTATCGGTTGTAAGCCTTTATTGCGCTTGATGTACAAAGTTGACCAGTATTCGTGAACCAGTCTTGTTGTAGTTTTTTACCTCCTTACCATTTTTGTGCCTTTATAACACAAGTAGAGGGTATAAAAGCTTGAGGAGAACTCGAGGAAAGGCCAAGGTTGGTTTGTGGATACGGGCCATAGACTCTGTAGTTAACACAACTGAACATTCACACACACATCTTAGTATACAAGGGTTCCTCTGATATCGCAGTCAATTCACCTCTGTTAATGGCTCTAACCCTTCGACAGCTCAAGTAACATTCGGCACTCCGCAGGGAAGTTTCCTTGGTCCCCTGTTCTTTTCTAATATTTGTTAATGATTTGCCTAAATGTATTTTTTCTCAAACTAGACTTTTTCACTGATGACCTCATTTGTAGTGTACTGAGCCATGAAAAGTAACTCTGGCTATCAGTTATTATAAAGCAACCTCTGTTCAATTACAACTTGGTGTTCATTATGGCTACATTTCTAAATAAGTGTAAGGCTAAACTTGTCACGTTTACAAAAAGTTTCATGCTGCTTTCTGAACATCACATACTCCTAATGACATAAATGTTGATTCAGCTTGCACTGACAACTATTTAAATGTTCATTCTATGTTTGACCTGACATGGAGCCGTCATACCTATTTCGCTTTGTAGTTGCCACTACCTCTCTGCCTCTCAAATTGTAATCTACAACATGCTCCTGCACAGGTGCATAAACTCACCCACTTTACTTTAATTCATCCTAAAATATAGAGTATACTTCATAGATGTGGCACCTGGATTAGGCCTACATCATAGGTAACATTGATCTCTTCAAAAAAATGCAACAGATTTTTTTTTTTTCTGATTACTACCATTTCATTGGTGTGTCAGTCCTAAAGGCTTGTGCTGGTCTTGATAACCTTTACCATCATTGTACACTAGTTTGTTTACCTCTTTTTTATAAAATATACTGCCACTCATTACTTCATTTTTTTTTTCCAATCATATTTCCACATCACCATCGTCCTTTCAAAATTAAACACATAGCTTGCTGTACTTCCATCTTTGCTAAATCATTCATCCCTAAAACCATTATCGAGTTGAACTGGCTGCCTCCTTATATTGCAACTAAAATTAATACACTTAAATTTAATAAACTTATTAAAAATATTACCCATTGTAGGCTGTCTCACTAGAGCTTTTCTATTTTCAGAATTGCATTTTTGTATATTTTGTTTGTTATGTCACACTTTTTTAGGTGTTTGTTTGATGAGTATTGTTGTTCTGCTGTTTATTGATGCTACAGCCTATCAGTTTTTCCCTCCTCTTTATGTAATATATCCCTACAAGTAAGGGCCTTGAGGCATTTCTTGCAAGAAAATCAGTAAATGACAATTCTAATGTACCAAAGTCTCCTTCCCTTTTAAATGAAACCGCTTTATGAATTTTTAGGCTGGTTAGTCATTATCAATAAAGTTTGTGAATGTCTTTTTTATGCCATTTCTAAGCCTGAAGAAAAAAAATAGCAAGAAAATACTTTAGCCACAAAAAAACCATTTTTTATTCAAGAGAAGCACTTGCATGTACAGGCTGGTGCACATGTATGCACTTATAGTTTCAGAGGTGGTGCCGCTTCAGTGGCTCATACAGTACTCGCCTACTCACCCAATAGATGCAGCTTTGATTAATCCAGGCACCACGGTTGCATTTCTGTAGAAGTGAAATCCTAGAGAAGCACGTCAATTGGAATACTAGGGCACAATAAAGAACCCAATGGGGTTCAAATTGTCTGGAGCCTTCCAATACAATGTCTCGAAAAGGTCGTACTACTTTGTTAAAGTCTGTAAACTTAAATTTAGAGGCAAAACTCTAAAGTAAATGATAACAGTACACTGATGAAGTCATGCAATAAAAGTTTGGACACAGCATGGTAGAGTTGATGTGTCAGAATTAATGGTGTGAAAGTATTTGAAAAGTGCAAGTAATATTGTGCAGTATCATTCAATTTGGTCTTTTGTTTGAATAACTCTAGGGGAATATTTTTTGATTGTTTAAAATTACAGCAAAATCTCAATAGTATCAAACAAACACGAGATAAAGGTATGATAAATATAATCCAAAATGCCAGAATTTGTTAGATATAGACAGCAATCACTTCTACTTTTTAAGGAGAGTCACCAGATATTTTAGGCCCATGGCAAAGTAGCTCCAGTGCGTTACATTCCACAAAAGTGCTACTGACATTCTTTTGGGCCCCATATCTGAATGAAAGATCGTAAATAGTGTAGTGCACGTGTGTGAGTGCATGTGTTATGTATTTATCACTGAATATATCATAGGTATCACCCAGTATCTGGAGTAACATGTCAGGCGAAAAGCCAGACAAACATCTACAACTCTCCACTAAAATGATTCTCACTCTTCAACAGCTTTTTGCAAAATCTGGCTAAAAAAATCACCACTTTTTTTTTTGTGTTTAAAACTTGCTCTTCTTGCTAATTTCTGTAGACGAAAATTTTCTTGCCTGTTCGTGCAGGTTTATGGCTTTTCGCCGACTTAGCTAGAGAGTATCAAACAACAATTTTCATTCAAAGGATGTCTACAGGATGCACTCGATAAAATAGTGTTTATGGCAAGCTAATGAGATGATGTAACTGTAAATAAATTACTTTTTTATGTATATAAACTGATTAAGTGATTTTGGCACGAGCCAAATTGAATAAATTTGTGAAATTCGATATTCACTGTAGAAGCATGTCAAAATAAAACGGCACAAATAATATGTCATAGCAGCCTGTTCAACATGCTATGAAGTAAAAACGATTAAGGTGCTCAAGATATATCGACTGAAAAATAAATTCAAATTTCGCTTTTTTTTTTAGAAAAAAGCTCAGTGTTCATTGAAAGCCAACTTTGCTGGTCACTTAGTAGACTAAAAGTATTCATAAAGTTATATATATTAGCTAAAGATATGTGAAGTTACAGGGAAGTATTGTTTTTTGAACTCGAGAAATACTTTATTTTTTTCAGTTTTGTAACACTGTAAACTTTTTGACGATGTAATGCAAGTGGCAACACGCGTTCGCAACAGCAGCCTTCAGCCCAAGCCCACTGATCTGGGATGTAGGCAGTAAACTTGGTGCTGTCTATGAATGAAATGGGGTTATCATTGGCGTTTTATTGCCAACAGAGGCAATACAAGCAATGTGGTCAGAGAGTGACAACATCCCAATGAGCCATCCAGCCATTAAGATTTAAGATCATAACATGGTACTTTCTTCAGAGGGTTCTGCAAATGAAATAGGTGTGTTTTTTATATTTATATAACAATAAATTAAATAATATGCATTTAATAAGCCAGATAGAGCACTGGTGCCATTCACGCAATATACTAATAAAAGCTGACCTTTTACAATTGTTTAACTTCAAGTGCAATGCATTTCTTAGTGAACTTCTGTGACTTTGAATCAATCAATCATACAATCAAACGATCTCTCTCTCTCTCAATATATATATATATATATATATATATATATATACCTATCTATCTAGCCGCCTACGACCTTGTGCACTCCTTAACATATCATTAAAGGGACGTACACCCCAAAATTGGTATACATACCGTTATACATTGATTGATACACTTGCAGCCGTTTCATTACATAGATATATGCCAAATATGATATGACGAGATATTTTTGTACAAATAACACAAATTGAGGGTGTGGTAATGGGAAAACCATGACATGCATGTCACGAATGGGCTCACATGCATGTCACGTTCATGGTGTGCTTGCGGTTATTTTGCTATAGCTTGGTTTATACCAAAATTAATATGACGTGACCATAGGTCAGCAAAACTTATGCAGCTCATTCAGACTGAGGCTCACAGCTTGATTTGAGTTTGATTGAGTCGACTCGTGGGTGAGTTCGTCAACCTATGGACGTGACTGCATGATGAACATAAAGAGCAAATGGTAACATGTAAGTTATGACATACAATGATGCACCACGTGATTTACATGCCGGGCTCTTGGTGTGCTTGTGGCAATTTCGCTAGCTTAATATACAGCGAAATTTGCATTGCATACCACTGTATGATGACCATAAATGACATTTCCTAACATGCAAATCATAATATCCATGTCTTAATTGTACAGCATGGTTTCCTCCTTCCTGGCTGCTTCGCATTATGCATCGATTCCTGTATACTGTGCATGGGATCTGCCTTTTCTTTTTCTTTTCAAGAAAAGCATCGTGCTCCTTGGGAGCCAAAGAATGTCATAAAACTAAAATATAGTCTTGCCTTATGACGCTGTTGTTTATGTTACAGTAACATGATGCACTGCGAGTGTCGACGAAAGCTACTGTGCATGCTCCTCACAGCAGCCAACCCATGAGTGGGGCCATGTGTATATGTCAGGTTGTTAGAATGACGTGTATGAATTGCTGTGTGAATATATATATATATATATATATGTATATATATATATGCACCTGCAGCAATGTTTTTCAGTGTTCTGCTGTAACAATGCTTCACAAACAGGCGGGAACTCACTCTGGATTAGTGTCCACCGTGTAAATTTACAGGTGATTTTGCGGGCACATTTATAAAGTACATGTAGCTATAGTTCGTAGTATGCTCCATGTAAATTAACTGATACTTTTAATGTGCTGAACCGAATGGCAGCCGGTAATGTGATCTAGAGTCTGCAGTCTACATTTCTTTGGCGGAAAATCTTTGACTGCAGATCCAGCAATTTTCTCTCGTACACTGGGGCCATTTTAGATGCCAAGCGTGTTATGGTCGAGTTCAATGCTGTGTGCGGCGTGACCACCCTTGCTGCGCATGCGCGTCCTCTCCCCGTCTCTCTTTTCTCCTACACTCCCCCTTCTCTCGACTCGCACCACCGACGCAAGCAGCATCTGATAGCAAGTTCCTTGATAAAAAAAAAAAAAATTACTGCTAGCACTGCACAACCGTTCACTGGCCACCCCGCATTAGGCACTAGATATTGACCTCCAAGGTAGGGCTGGTGATAGATTTCTCTTGTGCGTTGTTGAACAATGAAAATGAGCAGAGTGCACGTTATACTCAGTTAAAAGTGTACTGAGGGTCTCTGCATTTAATAAGAGTCTTGTGTCTCTCACCCATTAGCAGTGATGGGCATGTTACAGTAAGAAACACCGGTCCATCACTGCGTGCTTAGCGGCTCGTCCCCAGGTTGATCTCCTGCGCAACGTCGCGATGAGAGCCAGCGTCAACGGCGCCGCCTGTGTAAGCGTTAGCGCCCGCTGCTTCACACGTATGCATGGTTCCCTTTAGTGGGAGAGAGCAATTTTTCTTCCACCATCAGTTTGTCTATCGGCGCAGATCCCAGACTGCGCAGCTCGTAAGCAGGAGCCGTACATTAGGAATAAGCCCTGCATGCCTTACCAAATGCATCGCGTACTACGAGATTTTAAATATTTATTCCCCATCTGCAGCAGTTAACCTAAACAGCACTGCGCGCGCAATCAAAGCCACGCCACGTCAATCTATCTATATAACTCGGTGACAGCTAAGACATCATGTGCAAAGATGGCACGTGGCTAAGTTACTCAAGGACTCATGCAAATTCAACTTGCGATCAACCAGCTATAGTTCCCAAAGTGAGCAATCAAAGAAATGTAGCAGCTATTATCACATCAAGTATTGCCTCTCACTCACACAATAGCCTGCCAAATGTGAGCAGCTTTAATACTCCAACAGGTGCGTACGATGAATAAGGCATATATCCTTTGATTGCTGCACATCATTTACTTATAGGCTTTACCGCAATGCTTTTGCAATGCAGTGAAGCTTAATCATCTTTCGGTAATTGTCTTTTTGTCTGTTTGAAAAGGACTCGCTAAGATGCATATTTGGCCTGAGCAGTCGCAAATGCTTATATTTGTTTGATGCACAAGTGGCTTGTGCATGCGTTCATTTCGTATCATGTAATGCTCATCTGCTCACGCTGGCTTTACCGCAGTGCTTTTTCCATGCAGTGAAGCTTGATCATAGTTTAGTATTTGTCCTTTTGTTTGCCTGAAACGGACGTGCCAAGATGCATATTTGGCCTGAGCAGTCGCAAATGCTTATATTTGTTTGATGCACAAGTGGCCTGTGCATGCGTTCATTTCGTACGTATCATGTAATGCTCTTCTGCTCACGCTGGCTTTACGGCAGTGCTTGCGCGATGCAGTGAAGTTTGATCATCTTTTGGTAATTGTCTTTTTGTCTGTTTGAAAAGGACTCGCCAAGATGCATATTTGGCCTGAGCAGTCGCAAAGGCTTATATTTGTTTGATGCACAAGTGGCCTGTGCATGCGTTCATTTCGTATCATGTAATGCTCTTCTGCTCACGCTGGCTTTACCGCAGTGCTTTCACAAGGCAGTGAAGCTTGACCATACTTGCTTTTACGTGTATTGCGACTTATCAAAGTTTTGTAATAGCTCAACTGTTGACGCTAGAAGTGATGCATTTTATGTGAAAGTTTTATACTTAATTTCGGGGATTCATGTTTTCATAAAGTTTTCACAATATATCAGTAAGGTCCAGTTGGAAACTATGCATTCTTGGGAAACGCCCACGAACACGACGGAGACACGAGATTAGAAAGACTCAGTACTTCGCCTTTGTCTTGTGCCTCCGTCGTTTTCACGTTCATTTTCAAAATATCTATCAAAATGCTGACAACGCTGTTTCACTGCCAGCAACCTTTGGCGTGCAAGAAAGGGAGCTAAATTTTCTCTCAGCCTGTAAACCAAGCAATCGCGGCTACTCGATGTGCGATAAATAAAAGACCAAAATTAAGAATGACCAGCTGATATTGATAACAGGTGCTCATAGCAGCACTTTTTTGCTGTGCACTTGAGTTCCTGTCTTATGTAATGTTATGGTCCGTGAGTACACAATGACACTACTTCAACCAAGAAAAATTTAACTAACATTTATTTGTAAAATAACTGCTACAAGATAGAATTTTGATCCCCTTCTTAGTAGTTGCATAATTTAGCTGGAAGAAGACAGCATCATCCAACTTCCTGATGACTTGACAACAGGGTGAGTCCACAATGTACTGGACCTGTACAAGATGAAGAAAACAGACAAAAAAAACAGATAAATCAAAGAGTTAAAAAAATGGCACCTGAAACTTTCAACTTGCCCACCACAGCAGTGAAAAGACTCCTGTTGTCATATGTATTTTCTGCCTGTTGGTCCACGGGCACAAGTGCCAGTCTTGTTTATTATTAGAAGCTACTTAGCATTACTTCATTGCAAGACTTTTCTCTATCCGCCACCCGAGAACGCGCTCTGTAGCGGTCAGGCTCCGCCTAGAGACTTGTGGCAGTGTGACGTTAATGTGAACAATATATACACAGACTTTGGTTGCTTAATTTGTAGCAAACTCATTGTGAGCAAATTTCATAGGTGAATTGATAAAATGTTTGAATGTAATATAACACTAAAATGCTGAGGCTTTAGAACATTACAAACTCAGCCTGCCTACATTAACAATCCCAGTGCCACAGGCATGCAAGAACTGCTTGCATAATCATGAATCAACTAAACCATTTTGATATATTGACAGGTTTTCAAAAATGACTATTTTTGAAACTTTGATATTCATATTTTTCTCCTAAAGGGCAAGTTACTGTTGCTGAAAAGAAAAAAAAAGCAAATCATATACAATATCTGATACTTTTTTTTTGCAGTTTACAGCTGCACATGGTAAAAGGCTGCATGCATGAGTGTTTGTTGTGTGCCATTCATGGTATTATTTCCGAAATCCTTTTTCAGTTGACATTTAGTGATCAGCCTATAAATTCTCTTGTTTTTTATTTTTCATTCCGTGCATTAGATATGAATATATTTTAGTTCAGGAAAATTTGCTCAATGAAGGGAAGTTTTTCTACTTTTGGCAAAAAAACAAAACAAAGCAAGAACTAGTTCTAGAACTTTTATGAAAGAGACAGTTTTGAGGTTTGACGTGATGAGAAGTCAATAAAGAAGGAATGCCACAGAAAGGATTGCCTCAACAAAGGAATTTGGTTCGTCGGGGTAACATACATTTGGCAATGTTTTTATGTACTTCTAGTTAATGCTCCACCACTAGCTTACAACAAGGAAGAAAAATAAGGTGGTGCATGCAGAAAGTTAACTCATCACATAACGTGAAAATTTGACCCAGAACAAGAGAAGGAACAAAGACGAATGCTCACCTCCAACAAGATTTATCTTGAAGAGCAAACATATATACTCTTGAAATGCAAAAAATAGACAAATCATTCAAAAGCCCACAACTGCCATGCACGAAAACCTTACATCCTCAGGAACGACAATTCGTTTTGACAAATCTCTAGAGAGAGAGTGAGAGAAAGTACTGATGCAGTTCAGCTCTAGTCTACAAATCTTTTTTGCCACGACAATTTCTCTTGTAGTTTTTTTTTCCCCAATGATAATGGTGTCACACAAAAGTGGTTTGGAGCCACACCTGCTGCAGTGCAAGGCCAAGAAACGATTGCGACCATTCTTGAGGTTACAAGGGTGTTCATTGCAGCACGTGTGGCTGCAAAATGATTTTGCGGGACATCATTATTGCTGGAAGAAAAAACAACAAATAAAATGACAAGAGAAATTATCGAGGCAAAGAGGATTTGTAGACTAAAGCTGAACTGCATCAGCACTCTGTCTCGGGCTTTGTCAAATTGTCTTTTTTGAAAATGTAAGATATTTGCGCATGGCAGTTGTGGGCGTCTTGAATGATTTGCCTGATTTTTACATTTCAGGAGTATATATGTGTTGGCTCTTCAAGATAAATCTTCTTGGAAGTGAGCACTAGTGTTTGTTCCTTCTCTTGTCCTGGGTCAAATTTTTGTGCTATGTGATCCGTTATGCATTACCAACATGCCTAACTTCATACTTTCGATCCCTGAAGTCAGTCCTTAAAGGGCCACTCACCAAGTCCCATAACAAACTGTGAAAGTTGTGTATCTAAAGGAGAGCATTATACCACAAAAAGTTTTTCAATCGGTTCATTACGAGCTGAGAAAACAGTTTCTTCTTTTTTTAACAGCAGGAAACAAGGATGAAAGGACGCAAGCTGAAAACCCTTGCCACTCTCCCGTGTAGCCTTCACAAGCCAAATCTCTTTCCTACCCTCTCCAGCATCCGACCAAGAGGTCACGTGCACATGACGTGCTCAAACAAGCCCAACCCTCGAGCGCGCGAGCGGTGTTGTTTTGTTGACCAGCATTGTATTGTGTCTACTGCCTGTTTTTGCGACATTG
Source organism: Rhipicephalus annulatus (assembly GCA_013436015.1). Classification (NCBI taxonomy): domain Eukaryota; kingdom Metazoa; phylum Arthropoda; class Arachnida; order Ixodida; family Ixodidae; genus Rhipicephalus; species Rhipicephalus annulatus. Next base: position 49,404 of record WOVY01006398.1, on the reverse strand, counting down.
TTTGGAAACGCTGGCTTTGATGTGGTTGAAAAGATGAGCATAATGAGTGCTCGAATGCGCAGGACCATTAATTTCTTTTCCAGGACAGGAGTCTGCTTGATGCAGTAACCGCGGAGACACAAACGCATGCGAAACGCCATTAGCTCGGCATCCCGTTGCAATTCACGGGGAAAAAAATGAAAAAGACAAACACATTCTCCTATTGCGTCTCAATATGTATCCCAAGTTTTATTAATCTCTTCAAGCAACAAATTGCATTAACTACGCATGTCACGTTAAATAATTTCCACCATGTCACGTGCCACTGTTGGCAGCGTCAGAGCACAGTCGTATACATAGAGGACCAACGTCACTGCACTGCTGTGTATGTAGGGCGATTCATACGTGCACATCATAACCTCCTTTTCTGGGGGCGCGACCCAAAAAAAAAGAGGGAGAAGCGTTCGTTTTGAAATTTGACCCATTTCCGCGTCGCATAGAGTTGCAATGTTTGGCAGACGTGACCATAAACTCCCGATGTACGCATTGCACTTGTCAGCTTAATATCGCCAAACCCGGTGAGTGGCCCTTTAAAGAAAAGCAAAAATTAGAGGAGGAGACATGAAGAATGCTTAGAAATTTTGCCATATGTCTACACCAAAATGGAATGCTATTATTAATTAGAAGAATGTATCTTTTTCTTGGCAACCAGCAAACATGACTGAGAACACACGAATACTTTTTTGTCCAAGTTAGCTGCTAAAGAGCCGAGACAAGCTCCGTGAAATCCTCTTGAACAACTTGCACAAGTAACGTCCAATACTACCCCACTATATTGTGGTTGCCGGCAGACACAATGTAACTTGTAAATACTATCTCTTGGCTGTACGCGAGCAGCCATGGAGTTTATGAGGGGAAAGTCTTCGATCATACCATTCTGTATGCATTGCAGCAAATGTTTGCGTAGCATAACTTGGTTAAGGTTACGTAGTCGAGAGTTCGACGGAATGCCGTCTGGTCAGGTAAAGGCATTGTTGAAAAAAACAGGTCACTGACCAATGTCAAATAAAAACAAAGACGTTTCGGGATCCGTACGGATCCCTTGTTCACAATGGGATGACGACTGAGCAACAGGTTCTTATGTAACGTTGAGCGCATGACGCAAAGTCCGGGAGTACACGTGGTTTAGTGTGCCAGATGATCTATTGATTGTGTTACTTGTCGTCTGAATGATTAGTGATTCGAGGTTCAGTCTGGTTGTAAAATTCTTCTCCGTGGCAATGATGCGTGCGTTATCCCAGCTTATCTCGTGGCCCGTCTTCTCGGCATTCTCTGCGAGTGCATTTGTCACTGTGTGGCCCTTGGGGACGTCATTCTTGTGTTGCATCAGACGTCTGCAGTAATTTCCACTCGTGCCAATGTACACCAATTCGCAATCGGCGCATGGTATCTTGTAGACTACGCCAGGAAAGTGTTGCCGAGGGAGAGGATCCTTCACATTTAGCAACTCAGCCTTAAGCTTGCTTGCTGGAACATGCGCGATCTGTACACCACGTTTTCTGAATAGACGGGCTAGGGCTTCGCTTATATTTCGAATATAAGGAATCGATGCACGCTTTTTCGTAGACGATGTGTTATGCATGGCTTGACTAGTTGACTGCAGTTTATGCATGACGGATTTAGTTGTTTTCCTAATAAAAATCTTGGGGTATCCATTCCTGATCAGATCATCTTCAATGGTCCGGAGCTCCTCCTGCAGGCTTCCTTCATCGGAACAAGTGCGAACCGCTCGTTGAACTAAAGACCGAATCACTGAGCGTTTGTGGGCTACCGGGTGGACTGACTCATAGTCGAGGTATCTACCGGAGTGCGTTGGCTTTCAGTACACAGCGAAGGCGAGGCCTGTGGGAGTACGTTTTACAATTGCATCCAAGAAAGGAAGGCAACCGTCTTTTTCTTCTTCCACAGTAAACTTGATGGACGTCTCGATGCCATTTAGGCAGTCAAGGAAAGCTTGGACGTCTTTCTTCTTTATCACGCAGAAGCAGTCGTCGACGTATTTCAGAAAAACCTTGGGTCTCGGCTGAAATGTTCCCAATGCTTTCTGCTCAATTGCTTCCATAGTGATATTCGCAGTTGTGACCGAAATCGACGCTCCCATTGCGGTACCGAAAACTTGCCTGTAGAATTCACCCTTGTACGAGAAGTAAGTGTTAGATAGGCAAAACCGTAACAAGGTGCACAGCTCGGTGACGTCGAACGGTGTGCGATCGGCCAATGTCGTGTCCTTGTGAAGCAATTGTCTGGAAGTGTCTACAGCAAGGTCAACGGGAACACTTGTGAAGAGGGAGCAGACATCAAATGAAACCAGTACTTCGTCGACATCCACAGTGATACTCTTCATTTTGCTTATGAAGTCGTTGGTGTTCCGGAGGTTAGTTTCAGTTTTGCCTGCAAGGGGAGCCAGGATGCCGTGAAGATACTTTGAGAGGCTGTACAGGGGTGACCTAGTGAAATCTACTATGGGTCTGAGAGGCGTTCCGCTTTTGTGAATCTTCGGTAAACCGTATATCGCTGGAGCAGAACCATTGGTGCACAGCAGCTGGAAGTATAACCTTTTTGCTGATGCAGGAAGCGTCTGAAAAATACTAGAGAGCGTCTTTTGCAGGCCAGTTTGGACTTTCGAGGTAGGATCCTTGTTAATCTTGGCGTACGTTGTACAGTACCCCACTATCTCCATCATCTTCGACTCATACGTCGACCGGTCAAGCACAACCGTCACGTTGCCTTTGTCCGCAGGAAGTACAGCAATCTTCTTGTTGTTGTGCAATGCCTTAATCGCTTTTTCCTCGTTTTCCGAGAGGACTTGCTGGCAGCCAGACTTGCGAATCCTCGATAGTATACCTACTGCTCTCGTACGGACTTCGTCTCGTTCACTTTCTCCAAGTAGACCAATAGCGTTTTCGTCAGCACACACGACCTTGCGAGTGTCCGGCTGCTCTGCTTGGTTGAAGTTGAGACCACGGCTCAAAACTTTGCATTCCGCAGGAGTTAGCTCGTATGACGACAAGTTCCTGACCTTGAACATGGGTCGTCTGGTTTTCCTGCCTTTTTCTAGCAAAGCATTCAGCTTGCGCTATTGTGACGTTTCCTGCTATTCTGTTCGTCGTCACGATGCTTGGTTCGCAACAAGATGTATTTCAGGGAGTAACTCAGGCATGATGAATTCCAGCTGGCGTGTTGTGAAGAAAATGTCAGTCTCAAGGTGCTTCACAGTCTGCTTGCAGTCTTCTATCCGTGCTTGAAGAAGCTGCCGTTCAGCTTTCGAAATGACTTGATGACCGAATGCCGATTTCACGGGGTGCTTTAACTGCAAAGATTTTGGGATGAGTTGCTTGGACTTACAGGTTACGTTGAAACGCAGGTGCGTCTTGAAGGCTGCCAGTCGTGTAGATGCACTCAAGAACTGACGAATCCTGGTGATAGCCGATTGTCCATACTTGTGGCGGATGCTCACGTAGTCGAGAGTTCGACGGAATGCCGTCTGGTCAGGTAAAGGCATTGTTGAAAAAACAGGTCACTGACCAATGTCAAATAAAAACAAAGACGTTTCGGGATCCGTACGGATCCCTTGTTCACAATGGGATGACGGCTGAGCAACAGGCTCTTATGTAACGTTGAGCGCATGACGCAAAGTCCGGGAGTACACGTGGTTTAGTGTGCCAGATGATCTATTGATTGTGTTACTTGTCGTTCAAAGTCCGGGAGTACACGTGGTTTAGTGTGCCAGATGATCTATTGATTGTGTTACTTGTCGTTCAGATCATTCAGACGACAAGTAACACAATCAATAGATCATCTGGCACACTAAACCACGTGTACTCCCGGACTTTGCGTCATGCGCTCAACGTTACATAAGAACCTGTTGCTCAGCCGTCATCCCATTGTGAACAAGGGATCCGTACTTATCCCGAAACGTCTTTGTTTTTATTTGACATTAGTCAGTGACCTGTTTTTTCAACAATGCCTTTACCTGACCAGACGGCATTCCGTCGAACTCTCGACTACGTGAGCATCCGCCACAAGTATGGACAATCGGCTATCACCAGGATTCGTCAGTTCTTGAGTGCATCTACACGACTGGCAGCCTTCAAGACGCACCTGCGTTTCAACGTAACCTGTAAGTCCAAGCAACTCATCCCAAAATCTTTGCAATTAAAGCACCCCGTGTAATCGGCATTCAGTCATCAAGTCATTTCGGAAGCTGAACGGCAGCTTCTTCAAGCACGGATAGAAGACTGCAAGCAGACTGTGAAGCGCCTTGAGACTGACATTTTCTTCACAACACGCCAGCTGGAATTCATCATGCCTGAGTTACTCCCTGAAATACATCTCGTTGCGAACCAAGCATCGCGACGATGAACAGAAAAGCAGGAAACGTCACAAGAGCGCAAGCTGAGTGCTTTGCTAGAAAAAGGCAGGAAAACCAGAAGACCCATGTTCGAGGTCAGGAACTTGTCGTCATACGAGCTAACTCCTGCGCAATGCAAAGTTTTGAGCCGTGGTCTCAACTTCAACCAAGCAAAGCAGCCGGACACTCGCAAGGTCGTGTGTGCTGTCGAAAACGCTATTGGTATACTTGAAGAAAGTGAACGAGACGAAGTCCGTACGAGAGCAGTAGGTATACTGTCGAGGATTCGCAAGTCTGGCTGCCAGCAAGTCCTCTCGGAAGACGAGGAAAAAGCGATTAAGGCATTGCACAAAAACAAGAAGATTGCTGTACTTCCTGCGGACAAAGGCAACGTGACGGTTGTGCTTGATCGGTCGACGTATGAGTCGAAGATGACGGAGATAGTGGGGTACTGTACAACGTACGCCAAGATTAACAAGGATCCTACCTCGAAAGTCCAAACTGGCCTGCAAAAGACGCTCTCTAGTATTTTTCAGACGCTTCCTGCATCAGCAAAAGGTTATACTTCCAGCTGCTGTGCACCAATGGTTCTGCTCCAGCGATATACGGTTTACCGAAGATTCACAAAAGCGGAACGCCTCTCAGACCCATAGTAGATTTCACTAGGTCACCCCTGTACAGCCTCTCAAAGTATCTTCACGGCATCCTGGCTCCCCTTGCAGGCAAAACTGAAACTAACCTCCGGAACACCAACGACTTCATAAGCAGAATGAAGAGTATCACTGTGGATGTCGACGAAGTACTGGTTTCATCTGATGTCTGCTCCCTCTTCACAAGTGTTCCCGTCGACCTTGCTGTAGACACTTCCAGACAATTGCTTCACAAGGACACAACATTGGCCGATCGCACACCGTTCGACGTCACCGAGCTGTGCACCTTGTTACGGTTTTGCCTATCTAACACTTACTTCTCGTACAAGGGTGAATTCTACAGGCAAGTTTTCGGTACCGCAATGGGAGCGTCGATTTCGGTCACAACTGCGAATATCACAATGGAAGCAATTGAGCAGAAAGCATTGGGAACATTTCAGCCGAGACCCAAGGTTTTTCTGAGATACCTCGACGACTGCTTCTGCGTGATAAAGAAGAAAGACGTCCAAGCTTTCCTTGACTGCCTAAATGGCATCGAGACGTCCATCAAGTTTACTGTGGAAGAAAAAGACGGTTGCCTCCCTTTCTTGGATGCAATTGTAAAACGTACTCCCACAGGCCTCGCCTTCGATGTGTACCGAAAGCCAACGCACTCCGGTAGATACCTCGACTATGAGTCAGTCCACCCGGTAGCCCACAAACGCTCAGTGATTCGGTCTTTAGTTCAACGAGTGGTTCGCTCTTGTTCCGATGAAGGAAGCCTGCAGGAGGAGCTCCGGACCATTGAAGATGATCTGATCAGGAATGGATACCCCAAGATATTTATTAGGAAAACAACTAAATCCGTCATGCATAAACTGCAGTCAACTAGTCAAGCCATGCATAACACATCGTCTACGAAAAAGCGTGCATCGATTCCTTATATTCGAAATATAAGCGAAGCCCTAGCCCGTCTATTCAGAAAACGTGGTGTACAGATCGCGCATGTTCCAGCAAGCAAGCTTAAGGCTGAGTTGCTAAATGTGAAGGATCCTCTCCCTCGGCAACACTTTCCTGGCGTAGTCTACAAGATACCATGCGCCGATTGCGAATCGGTGTACATTGGCACGAGTGGAAATTACTGCAGACGTCTGATGCAACACAAGAATGACGTCGCCAAGGGCCACACAGTGACAAATGCACTCGCAGAGCATGCCGAGAAGACGGGCCACGAGATAAGCTGGGACAACGCACGCATCATGGCCACGGAGAAGAATTTTACAACCAGACTGAACCTCGAATCACTAATCATTCAGAAGACAAGTAACACAATCAATAGATCATCTGGCACACTAAACCACGTGTACTCCCGGACTTTGCGTCATGCGCTCAACGTTACATAAGAACCTGTTGCTCAGCCGTCATCCCATTGTGAACAAGGGATCCGTACGGATCCCGAAACGTCTTTGTTTTTATTTGACATTGGTCAGTGACCTGTTTTTTCAACAATGGTTAAGGTTCAAAGTTTCTGGTTTTCTGCCTGACGCTATATAATACATGTTGGCAATTGCAAACAAGCCACAGTCAAGTGTGTTGCACTGGTTTTGTGCCTTCATTGTTTGAATTGTTAATGTTGGCGATTGTAACTTTAGAATATGACAGATTTGCCTAACAGCGTCAGGAGGGGTATCTTGATCAATTGAATCATATATGAAGACTGTGTTTTTGTCCGCACCAACATTTGTTACTGTAAGCCAATGATTGGGGTTCTGAACATGCAAGATTTGAACGAAAGGGCCTTTGATTTGAGTGAATTGTAAACATCGGCCCAGTAAGACATCTTGAAAGCCGACACAAGTAGGATACTTTTTCTGAATTAAATACTGTGCGACATTGATTACGCTATCTGATATGGAGGTGCCCTGTACCAGAACATTTAAATCTGCATCTGAAAGAGAATACCGTTTGTAGACATTTAGCATGTCTACTTTAACAGTTGCAAGGCCTACCTTTTTTACTTGATTTGGGAAAAATTTACGCTTGACAGCTCTCACTTTTTTTGGCCGCCCCCTTCTTGCTTTAACCAAAGGTACCACAAGTTTTGTACTGTTAGAATGCCCAAGATAACTTGTGGCAGTAGTTTGTGCTAACTGAGCTGGTGCAGCCTTTATGGCTGCTGAAGTTTGGTTACGAGGAAATGTGGTTAAATTTCTGAAGAAAGCCTCGCAGGACGAAAGTTTTTCCATTAACTCCTTCTCACTACAATTAGATAATACGTTAGCCATGGTTTTTGACATTTCGCAAAGACTCCTATAAGCATAAGTATATACTTCTCTTGTGCAGTGTCAAGCTTCACACAGGGTGGTGACTGAATGCTGCTTGTTACCACTGGTGTGGCACTAGTGGTTGTGCAGCTGTCACTCAGGAAATGATCCTTGCACCACCTGTCTGGTATGCAAGCCTTGTCGAAAAGATCTTGCTTAGTAAAGTCACGCACTGCTAAAATATGTGCACAAGGCAGAGTGTACTGGTTATAAAAAGCACATGTGCAAGAAGTCAAGCACAATTAAACACTGTAATGTGATCTTGGTGAAACTACAACATAAGAATTAAGAGTGGAAGTGACTTGATAACTTACATTTTTAAACTTCTCATACTGCTCTAGTACTTTACTTGTAGCCTCAGAAGTGCAATTACGGGACAATTCTAGCTGAAATGGGTAACTGAAATCATTTATGTTTAGGTTCAGCTTCATTTCTTTAAGCTTAGAGAACTGTAGAAATAAAGAATCATTATCAATGTAACCTACCAATGCTTCTATTGCTTGAACCAAATGCATGCTTGAAGAGAGATAATTTTTAATCTTTTGATTGTGGCACTCAATGCGATTATTAATATTATTACCAAATGTAGGAAGGGCTTGCCGATATGCATGTACCCACATGTCCTTACACAAGTGCCAGTTATGCATATAGTAAGAAATGAAATCTGTGCAAGTCATAGCTTGGAGGTTAGCAAGCTTATCGAAGTAGTCTTGCTCAGTGGGGGAATAAACTAAGCTTTTTAAGAGAGGAAGCAACTGATCACGTTGCTGTTTAGCTTTTTCATTAACCTTTTGCTAGGAACAATGCAACACATGCCACATATACAAAAGTATGTTAGAATTAGGAAGAATACTGGTTAAAATGCGCAGTTCATTGAGATCTTTATCAATCATCACTACTTTGCAAGCAGACACAACAAATTGGTTGAAATCTACAAACTTTGTGAACATGGGCTCAACAATTTCAGTCGTCTCATTTCGTAAGAAGGCATAACACACAGGTCTACCACGACCACGACCATCTTGAACTAATATAGAGTAAAGAATATAACCCTCAATATTCACTTTATATGTTCCATCAATAAATAGAATCTCTGGATACTTTTCCAAAATCTCACGCATGTGCATTGTTTGAAGAAGTATGAATTGCAGGTTATTATTTTGATTCATTTCATAGTGAATAACCCAGTTTGGATTATTTTTTAGCAAGGTCTCTACCTTCTCTAAAACCAATTCACCATGAGCCTGCTCATTGCGGATAGGAATAGAAAATCGTTGCTTGTAATTATTAATGTCCTTTGTAGTTAACTTCTTACCAGTTTTTCGCTCGACCAAGTTTTTAAAATCCTTTGCGTCAATATTACATTTAGCTAAGTCAAAGAATTCTTCCTTTTCTCCATAATTCAGGAGCCTCTTCTGAGGATAGAAATCATAATATTCTGTGGGATGGTTATGCTTAGCTTGTAGTTTAGTTATCTTGTAGTGCAGAGTAGGCGATTTACATAGGCTTACCGATACTGTCATTTCACAGCCAGTACCATTGTAAGCTTGCTTTGGTCACTTTCCTATCCCCCTGGGCTTTATTGTGCGACCGTGAATGCAGCTATATTTAATTTTAATATACTCGAAGTCCTTATCTTCTGATGTGAATGGACTTTTATTACTCTTAGTTATCATGACTACATGCCTGGCCTCCCTGCACCACTCATCAAAGCTTTTCTTAAAAGAAGGAAAGTTATCAAATGTTGCATTTAAATAAACTTTGCTACCCCCACCATATAGTGTATTTACTGGGTTATTGAGGACAGTTGGGTTGGCACCAGTGTTTACACAAATAGCCTGGGCACCAGGGCTGGCAGGCCTGCTTCTGGATGTCAAAGCAGCCTCACAATACTTGTACTGCACAGCTGCAGTCACCCAGCTTCCATAGGGTCACCAGCCTCTGTGCCAGGATCGCTCTCAATTCACATGCAATCCCGAGTCAGTGCTGGTAGATGACTTTTGCAGACAGAAACCTCGTTCACAGCGTCTTTCGTGACAGATTCACAGTGAGTTGCGGAACTAACTGAGCAGTCTTTCAACTGCTTGCTAGGAACACGCTGAACCTTTTTAAAACTATCACGAATGACATTGTGCGAGACAATGGCTCGTCCTTCAGGCTTTCTACCACAGACAGCGGAAGAAGCAGACTGAATTTGTTTCTGGCTCACAACTGCTGTCATAGGTGAAGTGGACCTGATGTACTTGGCAGCTGTCACAGCAAGATCTTTGCCTTCACTGTCTGCACACAGTTTAAAGCTCTGTTCTTGCTTGTGCAGTGCCGCAGCCTTCTGCCGGCTCTTCTTTGACTGCACCAGTTTCCACTCACTGTCGCCACACTGGCCGACAGCCTGTGGCACAGCTGCTTTTCCAGCACTGGCCTCCTCTTCCCCCACAGAAGAGCGCACAAGAGCACTCTCATGCTCCTGTGAGGCTCTCCTTATTTTCCTGTCACAAGTGGTGCTTGCACCTCGACTAGAGATCATTCGCTGAATAGGCCTCTCCCCAGCGTTTCCCTTGCATGGTACACTTGTGCCATGGAAAATGGGGGAAGGCAGGCTGTCCCAGGTCCACCAAGCCTTGCTTCCCTTGCAGCGAACGCGGGCACCGCCAACGAGCGTAAAGCCAATACCATGAATGGTACTGGCCAGTTGGTCAGTGTCGTGTCTCTGCATGAGAGCACTGCTGGTTTTCCAGACAGGAGCTGGTGCAGCGGAAGGCCCACCTACTGCTGGAGAATATTGAACTGCATGCATACCAAGTGCTGGAAAATCGACTTCCAAGTTGATGGAAAAGTGCTCCTGCCGAGCCCACCCACTCCATGCAGATGCCTTGGACTCCTTGTAGGACTGTTGAATGTGTCTCCTCTCTAGATGGGTGGACAAGGCACAGGCCTCACGGTGCAAGAAGTCTGCCAGCACCTTGTTGCCAAGCCGGCTGGGGTGGACACCATCCCTGCTCAGGAATCCAGGCCAGCTGTCCACAAGACTATCCAGGATAGTGAAGCCCCTCTCCAGGCAAAGCTGTGCGAGTGCGGCATTCACATTCCTGCAGTGGTCATTCAAATGACAAACATCACACAACTGTTCTTCCCCTTAGCGGTACCGATTCTGCCCCCGAGGAAGAATGGGAGAAAAAGCTACATGCAACGTGGGATTGCTTTCGATGATTCCCTGAACGAGCTGGCGATATTTGTCCTTGCACATGTTCACACTGTAAACAGTGTTGTTCGTGCCAACATGTACAATGACAACATCAAAACTGGCCAGCTTGTCAGCAATCATTGAGAGCAAGTGCTCAATCCTCATTCCTCTGATTGCGGCAACGCTAACAGACAAGCCACGGCGCGATAGGAAATACTGGTCCACGTATTTCACCATTGAATCGCCCGCTACTAACACACGCGTCATGTTGCGCACACTTTCAATTCAGAATTACACCATGAAAAAAAAGAAACAAGAAAGTGAATATTTAATCTAAAACACGGCTGTCAACTACAAAATGCACTACGACACAGATACGAAGCACGTTAACACGGATGACCAAAGAAAGGGCCACGTACAGATACTGCTAAATCAGCCTATACGCGAAAAATCACAAAAATACGTATTGGGATGGATATAAACAACGTTAGTAAATATAAAATAGCAGTGAAAATGAGCGATTGAGCTTAGATGAAGATGATGTTCGAGGCTTGCGAATATGTAGCAGAACAAGGCCTGTAGACAGCTCGCAGAAGCAGCAACCAGCCGTACTCCAGCAGCAGCAGCAGCAGCAAGTGAGCATCTGCTGGGCAGCTGAGCCACGTTCCGATTCGGTAAATTCGAACAACGCGCTAAATCGAAAAAAAAAAACGTATTTCCTGACAATTTTTGTGACGTCACTTTTGTGCGGTGCAGAAGCCGTCTCTGTGTGGGGATGGCTGCTGCGCCGCGCGAAGCAGCAGTCTCTGCCTTCTTTTTTTTTTGGCAGCGTCGCAGCAGCCATCTCCACACAAAAGAACAAAAGTGGCTTCTGCACCGCACAGAAGTGACGTCACTTAAAAAAATTATTACCCTAAAGCTCGTTAAATGTGTAAATTATTCGTGTCTAATGCGTTAAACTTACAAATTTTTTACTAAGCAGGTATTTAACGAGGCAATCAACCTATCAACCTAGGTTTGCTATTTAAATACATATTACAAGTATTTTGAATACAGGGGGCGCCATGGGCGCTGCGGCTGCGAAAGGTGAACATTGTGAGATGATAGCCGCCTGCGATGTGTTAGGTGTAGAGGTGTGCGCCGACTGGTCGGCGCGCCGCCACTAATAGTTTTCACCGCGCTGTCGCCGCCGACGCGAACTGATCGGCGCGCCGCCGCCGCCGCCGACGACGTTTTTCATCGGCGCCACGGAGGAAGGAAAAAGGTTCCCTTTTCCTTCCTCCGTGATCGGCGCGCCATTTATGCGCCAGTACGGACTTTTCACAGATTTGTCTTCTTTTTCATCTTTATTTATAGCTTCGTTTCACATTTCACAGCCAGTAAAAACCAGGTTTCTTAGTTATCTTCATCCAGCTTCAGAGACCGAGAGTACCACTTTGAACAGCGGAACGAGTTCGGCGGCCGCTGCATGAAATGACATATTGGACAAATTGACGAAAAATAAATGTAACAGTTACAGTAAAGCATATACACTGCCATCTTAGGCTCAAAAGCAATTTTTGCTGTTTTTTGTGTCGTAATTAGCTATGATTATGGTGATACGACGTTGAATGTAATGGCCCAGCGTTTTGATGCGTGCGAGTTCACCATAGCACAATTCGAATATATTCATACGGATGAAAAGCGGCATCATTATCAGTCCAAGATGGCAGCCTATAATTGTGCCCGAAACAGGGCGTATATAAAGAAGAAATGAAGTGGTAGCAGTGCAGCACGAATGCAGCGCGTTAGATGAAGGGAGGAGGAGGAATAAATGAGGAAGGACAGGGAGGTTAGGCGTTAGATGAAGAACTACACAAAACCCCGAAGGATGAAATAGAAAGGGAGAAGTTTAATGAAGATTAAAAGCGTCGAAGCATAATACATGCTCGAACCTACTAAGGGTATATCAGCACCTGTCCGTGGTGTTAAAGTTGATAATTTTCGAGGATGACCATCTATATGCAGCGTCTGAACATGCTGCAGAAAATATTCACCGTCTGTTTTATTGTTTAACTTATCTGTTTGTACCGGCCTTTTAAGACATTGGATTCCCGGGATGAAGATGCCAAGGCAGTAAGGTGGCAAGAGAGAGAAAGGAAGGCTGGGGGATTAACCATATCTTGGCATCCGGTTTGCCGCCTAGCACTGGGGGTTGAGAAATAGGGGCAAGAAAGGGCGTGTAGAAAGACAGAAAAGAAAACGCATGTGCACTGAGGAGTAAGATGGCAAACTTAACAGAGGATTTATTACATTCTGTACAGAGAGGGCGAGAGGTCTCTTGCGAATGAGCTGGGTGGCTCACTATAAAGTGTACGTTTTGACTTAATCAGGGAATGGGTCCAGAATGCGCTGTTGAATCACGAGACACACATGCCATTTCTGACGGTGCCGCTCACACTCGCTAAAGTCAAGGTCTTTGATAGGGGCGTGGCCACCACACTGCACCTGTGACACCAAGAAACCATTGTGGTCGTCTCGTCGAACGTCTTATGGTGTCGGAATGCCACCCTACTTCCCGGCTAAGATGGACAGTACACGGCGGACAGCAGGCTGGCAGCCCTTCGGTGACTTGTTTGATGAACAAAGAACGCGGCCCTCCCCCGTTGGCCCAGGCGCCATGCGTAACAACGGCTATCCAGTGGTGAGAAGAGGCTAATAAGCTTGTCTGAGACCGCCAGATTTAAAAAGAACAAAACAAAATTTAAAAAACTTGTCAGTAGACAATTTACAAAAGACGACTGGATTCATCAAAAATCCAGAGACCGACATTTGAGGGACATGTCATACATGACATAGTTCAGCAAACTGGTTTTCATGACGTAACTTGAACGGACCTACCGGCACTGGGAGAGGTTAAGAATGATTGTCGCTGACAGATGTACTTCTGTTGCGAAGGTAATGCTCAGAGTCAACCAAATAAAACTTAACATTATATTTAAGTCTTGATAAAAAATAAGTCAAGTTAGAAGGCTCCTGAGGTGACCAAATAATAAATTACTTCACCATACTTTATGAAGAAGTAATTTGCAAATAAATAATGCAACCGCTGTTTATATGACATTAAATGACGTGACCGCAATCCACGGTGTGTCGTCGCTATAAAACTGGAAAAGTAGATGTGGACCCGATCGGGCGAATGCGGCGGAGAACGAATAAGTCACGTAATGAAAGCGATGTGATGTTGCACATTTTCATCTTTACAACTCCGGGCCCTTCTGCTTGCTCGTGATGTGTTCGAAGGAGCTAGCCAAGTCTTAGGTAGAAGTCAAGCAGAGTAGCCGGGGCTGATAAGAGCAACGTTTATGTTCACTATTTACACACTAAAGGTAGCATCATGGAAGCTTGATGAGAGCTTCTGAGAGCTGGTTCAGAGCGTCTCGGTGCTCGCATTTTAAGCCGTGGTCTTCCTAAAATTCTCTGCAGGAGAAAACAATAGACAGTTTGCAATAAACTGCAAGGCAGCTTTTCTGTAAGGTTAGTTTTCCAACCATAAACTCTCGTTCACAGACTGCTTTTCTCGCTCATTTCGTTTTTGCCATTCACCTTTTTTGAGATCTTGTTGTGCTCGCGTGCCTTTGCTGGAATTTAGAGAGGTGACATTTTGTTGTACTCGCGTGCTCGCGTGCATTCGCTGGAATTCGAAGAGGTAAAGACACAATGAGGGAGAAAATCAGTCTGTGAACGATAGTTTTTGGCTAGAAAATAAACCTTACAAGAAAGCGGCCTTGCAGATCACTGTAAATGGACAGACTGCATGTCCATTCAGTCCAGGGCAGTCCAAAGAAATTGTCGTCTTCATCTCCGTCCCCCAAATGGTGGGGGTAGTGGTTAGAAGAAGGCGCCTAATTTCTGCAGCCCAGCAGGGAGCACGGCGCAGCGAATAAAGCTTAAAAAAACGAGAAGGAGAAAGAGAGAGAAAGTCAAACACTGCCTTCTTTTCTAACCAGGAAATAGAAAGGATGCATGTTCAGTTCATCACACGGCGAGAGAGAAACACAACGTAGGTCATAGTGCAATAATACGCACAACACAGCACAGTGCAATAACGTTGCATCGCACGTGCAGAATAGGGTCTGCAGCGCTAGGGCCTGGGGGAGTGGAAGACTTGAAAGCACCACAGAGTGTGGGAAACATACCTGACGACAGATCCCAACCTCTCGGCTAATTATTCAGCGCGTCTCGTGGCACGTCGAACGAATCAAGCTGCCTTGATTTCCGACAGCTATTCCTAGGCCGTCAGTTAGTCAGGCGTGCCCAAAGAGTTTTTGACGAGGGGAGCCAACAGCTCTAAAGAATTCGAAGTATGACTTTCGTGTTGTCGCCTCTTTTGGCGCACCTCGAGAGCGTTGACCCGGAACAAATCAGGGTAGGGGAGGTGTCATTTAACCATATGGTGTAGTAGCGCAATTTTCACGGGGACGAAGAGGACAAGAACACACGACACTCGCTACTAGCGAGTGTCGTGTGTTCTTGTCCTCTTCGTCCCCGTGAAAATTGCGCTACTCCACCGTATGGTTAAATGATGTCTCACCAACTAGACCAGCTCTCGACCCTAGGGGAGGTGACTTTCCGTGAACCTTACCTGCTTTCCAAACCAGTTACTGCATGCAAGCTTCCCCTGAATGGATGAATGTGTGATTGATGAAAAAGAAAAAGACACCATCTTTCCTTGCGAGACCATGGCTTAGTCCCTTGAAGGGAAAGGGGAGAGTGGAGAAAATAGTTTAGAAGTAGGTAAGAGGAGAAGGTTTGGAAGAACGTGACGGTCATGGCTGCTAGAGCAGAAAGAAAATAGGGGCCGTCGGCAGGTCAGTCCGAGTCGTACAACTTGGAAATGTGGAGAAGTGATTCTTAAAAAGAGAAAAAAAGAGAAAAGTGTGGCCCGTTATTGTCTGCTTCAGTGAGCGACACCGCCACTGAAGCTCACGAGGGATGGGCGTGAGGAGGGATAAAAAGGATAGGAGTAAAGATGTAGGAAAGCCGAAGAAGGAGAAGAGAGGAAGAGACGTGAGGTGGTAAGCCAGAGCAAGCGACGACAAAATGAGGGGATAGAAGAGATAGGAAAGATGGGAGCACGGTCACTGGAGTCCGAGGACGGGGCGCACCTGCGAGGGCTCCTTTCGGCGTCGGTGGATGGCGTAGAGCAAGACCATACAGAGCTACACTGTCGTCGGAGGTGGAAGGTCGTCGGCGGCAGGAGGTGACGTAGGGCGAGCCCAGTCGGGCAGAGCCACGCTGACGCCGGAGGTCGCAAGCGCGCGGAGCGCACGACCGGTCAGCCCGAAATCCAGCAAGCCAGTCATCCGGAAATGTAGAGCTGCAACAATGTACGCAGATACCTATGGTCATTCCCACGAGAAAAAAAAATGTTCCAGATCACCTTTCTTGGGCAATAATACAGAAAACTAGCTCAAACGAGAAAACTAAAATAAATAAAGAAATAACCGATAATCTAACCACCAATTGTCACCACAGCTGCGGAAGGAAGGAAGGAAATACGTAATCCGTGGCATAGGCACCAGCGGCTACACAGAGGCGTTTATTCGCAGAACACTGTGTATAAGAAAAGACACGGGAAACACGACACCAATGGCGCAGCAACGACGCCGCGTGTCGACTCAACTTGAGCGCAGGGAACAGCGAACGAAGCACAATGGCAGAACACTGCGAGACCACTCGCAACAAGTTTGCCCCATACCAGTCCCGATGGCACGGTGTAGAGCTCGTTGCGTTGTTTTGTAGTCTTTCTGCATTCCTTGAAGTGCACAAAGAGCGCGAAAGCTTCGGTACGAGAAACCTGAGCGTGGAAACAACTTTGCCATCAAGCCGTTTGCAATGTGGACTGGACGAATGCAACGACGTGTGAGGGGCGACGGAAAGTTCTTACGCGCTTCGAAGATGTCTATGAATGGAAAAGTGTCTAAATGGGAACGAAAAAAAATCTACGAAAACACGGTCATTGCTATGTTGTGTCAGTACAACAGAATTGCAAGCCTGTTGGAAAAAGATGGCAGCAATATCTCATAAAGAGACTTGAGAATTAAAAGCCTCTCTGATTGCCGAGAGGTAACAGAATTCTTCGACCAATAAATTTATTTCCGTGAGTGATAAAGGATCACGTACGACATGAACGGTGCGTCTCTGCCTCCTTCCTTCTTGAAATATGAGCGCGACAATTTTCGTGGTACCTTAAAATACGCCGCCGCTGTTTAACTGGTAGCAAATGACATGACAAAAGCCCATAGTCTGTGCCATTGCTACATTTTAACAAAACTTGAAATTCAGCCAGATGGCGCATTGCTATCGGGAAATTTCGAGCGCAAACTAATGCTTCCACATGACGTTCACAAGCATCTGTTCTGTCTCTCTCGTTCTTGTTAACGTCTTGTTTGGCGCTCACAACTTTCCCAATCGCCACAATTATTCAAGAAAAAAACTGAAGTAGCATCTGATGGCACAAGCAGTTCAACGCAATAGAAAGACAGAATGGGTGCTCGATTGCTCGCGAATCGTGCTGCTTTCTCGTCCTTGAAGCCACATTAATAATAAAACCAGAGCTTAGCACTCATACTCCGTTGATTAAGTACATAATCATAGATCAAGCTCAGTGTGGATTCCGGTGTCACGTAATAAATGTGACCTGCAGTGCCACATGTGTCACAACATGCTGCTGAACCCCATTCCATGCCTTCGTACCGTCATGCTCGTTTATTACGAACGTTTGTAGATTGGACTACAGAAACAACATTAAAGACCGAGAATTATTTAATTCTTCCGTTCATTAGTAACGCACTTCGTTATGCATTCTTCTGTTCTCTGGGAGCAGGTCACGTGAGTTTTGTAGCATGAATTAACATAAATTGCTGTTTCTATTTTACCACAGTCACCGAACGGTGTACAATATAAAGACATCACCTGCATTAAACTTCGTGTCAGCACAATGTATACAATGCTCAATTACATCGCAAAAAATACGTGTTTCATGCAAAGAATTTCCTAATGCTTCGTTAGATATTCAACCGTTAAAATTAAAAATTGCACCACCGTGAACGGGATTAACTCTGTGACCAAATTTCAGTGCGAAAAGCGCTTGAATAACTGCACCTTGCAGGTATGCAATATACATTGCATGATGTTTTAGATGTATGGTGACTTCATTAGTTCAGGTTACATTGTTTTTGTAGAATTAGCTTTTTAGTCACGTTTACTATGCTTTTTAATGTTAATATTTCACCTCATCAGTCATTTAGTGATGGTCATTTCATTTCCACATCCTTAAATGAGAGTTATGAATAGTTAATAACCAAGCATTTTTTAAAGATATATGACTGGTTTTTATCAAAGGACCAACCCTAGAACAAGTTCCGGGGAGGGGGGAGATAGTAACAGTCTTATATTTCGAAAAATAAAATTCTCGGCTATACAAGCCGGAACGTCAAGAGGTTTTAAATATTCGGAACACTAGGTCGGCAAAATAAATGGAGCCCACATAGACCCACTCAGTAAATGTGCTTTTATCTTAGGACTCGATATAGGGCCCATCCTATAGCCGGAATTTCGGTCACATATAAAAATATTTTTCTCTGCAAAACATTTTCGCAATAGACTGCTTTCAATAGAGTAAATCAGCGCGACATTTTTCGAATACACCTGAGATAATGGAATGACCGATCAAACTTTACGTGAATACCTATCACTTTTCGTCTCCACTGTCTCTTTCCAAGTTGGTGTTCTTCCTTTCTTGACATTCAACTTCATAGTATTTTAACAAATCCGCATCATATTGGTTCTATAGAAGAAAATAGCTTGTGGTATACGCATCTCAAATCAAACTTGGGCGTGCACTTACGCCCCATCTCACTGTTTTGTAGCGATCATTTCAGCGTTCTCATTTCACTTACGGTATTACCACTTGGTTTCGACGTCAAAGAAGATGGTGCGTGGCTTGCTCGAGACGGCACTTTTTATTGAGTGAACATGTGCATAAGAAAGCGCAAAGTACTAGAAATTCGTGCTTTACACAGACAGCGGTAATTAGAGCATTGGTCGTCGGTAAAAGGATCTGCGCGAAGGTACGTCGCCATTTATACGCGTAGCATTCTTATCGTAGGTGTCTCAAGCTTATCAGAAAATTCTAAAATAATGTAGAGTTTTCGCAGACAGCCAAGCGTCCTTTGCGAAAGGCAACTGATTAATATGTGGTGTTTAACGTTTCAAAACCACCACATGATTATGAGAGATGCCGTAGTGGAGGACTCCAGAAATTTTGACAACGTGGGGTTCTTCAACATGCACCCAAATCGCAGCACATGGACCTACAGCATTTTCGCCTCTATCGAAAATAAAGCAGCCGCAGGTGGGACTTGATCCCGCGACCTGCGGGTCAGCAGCCGAGTACCTTAGCTACTGAACCACTACGGCAGTGCCTTTGCGCAAGACAGTGACATAAAAATACAAATGAGCGTGGCAGTATAATAATGTTGCGATAAAATTTCAGCAGATGCAACATGTTTCACTGTGGATGCCATTTTCATACAGAACCGTCAGCGGGTGGCCACGCGTTGCAAGGTGGATCGACGTCTTTGGGTATTTTGAGTAGGATAAATTTCTACCTAAAACATACGGCGTGACGACAGCACTCACGTTGACTGTAAATATTAATGAAACGAAGTGCACGCTTCGGTGGGATGATATGCATATCATAAAGAAGCTGTTGTGTATTTCTCAAAGGTCGAGATCGTTAATGGTCGAGTGACCCTTCCCTATCACGTGCTGGGGGAAAGGAATATATCCATGTAATGTTTACAGCCAGCCTATAGACCGCAACAACTGACGGTGTCGGCCGACATCACTCCTGTAAGTCTATTTAGTGATGTATCCGTTACAGTAAAAAGTAACTAAATACCTCACTCGTTACTCAAATAAGAAAAGGGGGAACGTTTCACGGCTACACGTTATATAGATACATAAAAAAAGGTAACGCACTACCGTTACCGTAGCCGAAAAAAACAAAACGAATGTTACCTCTGCCGTAGCTCCGGAGTCATCAGTTTTAATCAATGTGTCTTTGCTGCAGAAACCCACAATGATAATTTTAAATCTCAAATTTATGTTTCACACATACTAACCCAAGCAAGGATTATACTAAAAATGTTCAATTAACGAGAATTATTTGTACAAATGTACTGAACCTTAGCAATGTCATATAGAAGCTTAATGATGCCTGCACATGTGATGGCTTCTGACTCTGCAGTGACACAGGATGAAAGCATTTTTTTTTCATTGGAGCATTATACACAAAGTGAGGTCCAATAATCCACGATATTCATGAAGAGACTATCACTGAACTCTCAAGAAATTTACAAATCTCGGCCTTTTCTTGACCCTTCAGCACCTCCAATAAAGCAAGTCGAAATCGCCACTGTTGGAGCTAGCCACCGGAATGGCCCACCGCGCACCAGTAGGCAATCACGGAGGCCTACATTGGTGCCTTTTTATTAGAGAGGGGGGGGGATCAGGAGATGTCGTGGGGAAAAGGGGGGACACTTACAAGTTTGTGACACCAGATATGCCTTGCAGAGACGTTAGTCTAGAAAAATCACGTCTTGCAACACACATCTTGCAATGGCAGCCTTTTTTTTAATATGTTGCAGGTTTTAGTTTTGTTGATATAAGAATTCAAATCATGCCTAGAAATCAAATATACAAAAGAACAAAGGTTCCCAGCACTCGTAATTGCATTGTTCTGTCGTGTCTTTTCCGCAACAAGTCGAGAGTGGCAGTTGCTATTTCGATTTCTCACACATCTGATGGGTATTGAGCACGTGAACACGCTACAAAAAAGCATTGAACAGTTGAATGTTTTATACATACTTATCAAGCAATCTTATTTGTGACGTTTTTATGAGAAATTTTAATGGGGCCCACCTGCAAGGGGTGTTCCCCTCCCCTGACCAAACACCAAGGGGTCGGGGAGTCAACGTTTTCTGCAGGCGTGGTCAACGGACGCCCAGCTCGTGACCAGTATGGGCTGTGTATCTGAGCAAATATTGCATTTGCTCTGATCTGCACATATGACCATCGACAGGTTTTTGTCTTGGGGGGATGCAAACCCTTCTTTCAACTTGCATCATGGCTGAGGGAGGGGGTCATGTTGGTGTCGCTAGAGTGGGTAGCAAGTGCTGGTGGAGCTTGAAGGGTTCAAGGGTCCTTTTTGCACCACCCGCCTCGCCCACGCCCATGTCTACTCTTCATTCATTGAACACTGCTCTGAGAACTAGTTGAATAAATGCGCAGATTTGTTTCCTTCCACATCCTATACCACTGCATAAAAGATTCTCACATTGTGAAAAGTAGGTATGTTCATTCGTTTGAAGGAAAGTTACATTCAAAGCACGACAGATACTCAAAAAAGCGGTTTCATGCAATCGTAATAAGAAAACTCGAAGCAGAGGTGCTTCTTCTTTTGTGCAGCGTACAATGTAAGAGTAAGATCACATCCGGAAAAAGCGAACTGAGTGACGTGCGTCACTGCTTGCTCATTGTTCAATGAAAGAAGGTTTCATGAAGTATGACGTTGCCAACAACAACAAACTGATGCATCTTAAATTAAAAAAAAAAGCAAAGTGCTGCACATTTACCATGGAACATGGACATAGATTGAAATACGCGTTATTTTTTCATGAAAGCGAAATAAAAACTATTTTACAAAACGCTTTGCATTCATCGGGATGTCGACACATCTGTGTAGTGTCATTTATGCTATTTGGATTTATGCTATTGGATTATGCTATTTGGAGACAAATTTAACCTTCATTTCCTTGAGGCAGGATCCTCAAGTAATATAACACAAGCGACTGACCTTAAACCGGCTGAATGCTATATTGAAAGCTCTTCCACTAATTCTTTGTTTTTATTACCCGTTACCGAGGAGGAAGTAGCCACTGCCATATGCTCACTAAAGAACAGCTCACCAGGAGAAGATGGCATTTCCGCAGCACCTATCAAGGCAGTTGCTGATTTGATTGTCGCCCCATTCACTTACATATGCAACAGACTCTTCTTGACGGGAATTTTTCCATGTGCCATGAAAATAGCTCGCGTAACAATAATTTTTAAAGGAGGTGATAAAAATGAACTTCAAAATTATCGCCCAATCTCTATTCTGCCGCTTTTCTCTAAGGTCGCGGAACGCCTGATATATAAGAGGGTATTTTCTTTTATAGCAAACAGAAATGTCATTTGTGAAGAACAGTGTGGATTCCAACCAGGTAGATCAACTCAGTCTGCTTTACTCCGTATTAAGGACAGCCTACTTCATAACTTTGAAAAAAAATTTTACACTGTGGGAATATTTCTCGATTTACGTAAGGCTTTTGACTCGATAAAGCACGATATATTAATTAGGAAACTTCAACTGTATGGAATACGCGGGATTGCGCTTGATCTAATGAAAAGCTATCTTTGGGCCAGGAAACAATATGTACAGCTCCACAATTATAAATCTGATTTGGGCGTAATTAAGTATGGGGTTCCCCAAGGATCGATACTTGGTCCTCTACTTTTTATACTTTATATCAATGACATAGTAAACATTCAGTTCACACCAAACATAGTCATGTACGCCGACGATACCAATGCCTTCTTTTCTGGTTTAGATCTTCGCGATATTGAAATAACTGCAAATTCTTGGTTGGATAAACTAAAATCATGGCTTACAGTCAATCAGCTAGAACTAAACATAAAAAAAACTAAATTTATGCTCTTCAAACAAAAAAATAGGCCTATAGATTATGCTATCTCTCTGATTTTTAATGGAGAAAATATTGCGCAGGTAAATAAAATTCAGTTTCTGGGTGTGTGTTTTCAAAGTGACCTTAGTTGGTCCCACCATGTGGACAACCTGCGAATAAAAATATCAAGATCGATCGGTCTAATTCGACGCTTACAGCATCTCCTTCCAGGGAGAGTTAAACGGCAGCTTTCCTTTTCTTTTATCTACTCGCAAATCATTTATTGCATTTTAGTCTGGGGTACGTGTAACAAAACAAATACAGAAAGTATAATTCTTCTTCAAAAACGCGCACTAGGTTTGATAAGTACCTCGGTCCCCACTAATATGTCTCTTTTTTATATGTATAATGTACTCCCGTTCCCAGAGTGCTATAGGATGCAACTAGCCATGTTAATCTTCAAAAAAATTAAAGATAATTTCCAGATTTTTTCTGATGTGTACTTAAGCAGAGATCTTACGTATAACCTGCGTACTGTTGCGTTGGTCGGGCCAATGTGCCGGACTAACTATGGTGTACAGTCAATTAATAACCAAATCATTCTACTGTGCAACAGGATTCCTGAAATAATTGAATACGCTAAGGAGGCTAAAAACATAACACAATTTAAGAAGCGAATTTACAATGTAATAAAGAACACAAGTCTACAGTGTATGTAAAGGAAATATGTAATGTATGTAATATTTATAGTATTCACTGTTTTTCAACTTGTATTGTATTTCAAAATATGTTATGGTGTTTTGTACTGTCCTGCTCTACCTGCCCGAGGTGCCTCACGAAGAGGGGCCAAGTCAGGAGACACACTCTCCTTTTGCCCCCTTCGTGGGCATTTCTGCGGAAATGTCCGAATAAAATAAAATGAAAATAAAAAATGAAAATGAATTTCAACTAATTCAGTAACCTGTGGCAGAAGAGCCTTTTGAATTTTCAGTTTCGGTTTCTGCGCCGCCGGCGCCGCCGCCGCCACCGATGAAAATTGGCCGCGCGCCGCCGCCGATGAAAAAACCGGTGTGCGCCGACAACGCCGCCGCGGCCGACTCTGGACGACCCCTACGCCGCCGCCGGTCGAAATCGCCTCGGCGCACACTTCTAGTTAGGTGGTGAAAACTCCGATGAAATCGTGGCCATGGCCTAGGCCACTCCCAAGGAGGACTGGAGTGTCGTCGCTGCTTCATGTGATTGCTGGATACTTAGTTGAACCTGGTGGTTGGAGCTAGCGCGGCCGTCCACCGCGCGGCAGCTTCATCTGAGTGTGTGCGCCATAAAGTTTCTCAGTATGATGTGCGGATTACAGTCGTTGGACGTACTACATTTTCTAGATTGCAATGCCAAGCGTGGTGTTGTCAAAGGTGAAAGTGTTCTTGCTGCCGAGTTTTGCTTGTCGCGAAGGACAAGGTCGACGATGAAATAAATGCTTTCGCAGGGTTCACGTGTGACTGACCGGACGCACATGCATGAAACCCCAGTGCGTCGGCGAAGTGTTCATACGATGGATGGAAACAACTTTATTGTAATGTTCTTACGAAGCCTGTGATCTCCGAAGGCCAGAGCTACTGCATTGCCGTCTGTTTTGTCAAGTGCGAACACGTACGGCCGTTCTCATCCGTTGCTACGCGAATGCTCCCGTGCTGTCACAGGCCGCGTGTGCTATTGAGCAAAGCAGACAAGTAGTTAGATGGGCTAACGCCGTCGGCACTTGCCCTTGGGTATTGTTTATCAAGTGCTGATCGCCGAGAACTATGCGGTGACAAGTCAGTATTTTTAAAGAAAGCGGCCTGCCGGTTACCTCGTCAGGTGATGGTACACTGAGCGACATAAAAAAAAGTTGGCGGAGACTACGTTGCAGTGCACCTTTCTGTCATCAAAACTTTTGATAAACCGTGGAAATCAACATTCCTGACACCTGTGCTGATGAAATCAATGCAGCCAGCTGCATTCGAGTTTTTGTGTCTTTTTTGCGTCTCGCCGATTAAGAGCATTAATTCGCAACACATTTTATCATAATAAATATAGTAAATCCTGCAAGAGTCATCGAAGATCCAATATTAAAGGGCCTGTGGACGGGACCACCACCAGCAGCAAGTCGGGCTGATGAGGAGGCGCAATTGTTAAAACAATACATGCGTGAACAAAAAAAGAGAAAGTATTCATAACTGCAATAGGACTTGAACCACCGACCTCACCAGTTTATGTGTTGCTTTAACCAACTACGCCACAGCTGCCGATCAGTTTGAGATGGCAAACAAGCCGGTTTTGTATTGTTGTCACGCTAAACCTAAATAGCATTTTCGTTCACTTTTTCGTTTGGACGTAATTTTAACGGCTTTTATTGTTATGTCTAGACGTACCGCTAGACACCCCCGACTATTTAAACGAAGCGCCTAACCGAAAAATGCATGACGTCACTTCCGTGAGGCGCAGCAGCCGTTTTTGTGTGGGGGTGGCTCGTTCGCCGCGCGGCGCAGCAGTCTCTGCCAAAAAAAAAAAACAGTTATAATCACTGCAACAGAATTGTTTTTACAAAATAATAATTATACGCGCAAATCTGGTATGTTCTTTATACATAAAAACAATTTATTCAACACACCTTACGCGATTATTTTTCTTCAGCCGTACTGTCTTAAACACTTTCGTCGCTTTCGTCAACGTCGGCTGCGTCGGCGTTTTTGTGCGTGAGATAACTGGTGAGGCACGTTTTCAAGCGAAGCTTGTTGAATGACATGTTGTAGGGCTTGTTATGTCATTTTTTCAGAAAACGGTTACACCTGCGCGAATAAGACACTATGCAACAAACATAGAAAGATGCACACACACACGTTGCGCTTCGTGTGTGCGAGTTTGTTTCTTACGTGGCGTCTCACTCACGCAGTTGTAACCTTTTTCTGAAGCTTGTAAGGACGGGGAGGTTCACTAAAAAGAAAGTTTGCCGCTCTATGCGGCGGCTAGACGGGAACATTGTGCAACGTATGCAGTATAGCAAAGGCGGCACGGCGTCAAGCCGAGGCGACGCGTACTGCGTCTGCCACGGACGCGAGCGTCTGTGCGCTAAGCATAGCTGGGCAGCTAGGTCATAGGCTCGGTGGCTCGGCATAGGGCTTGGTGCAAAATATTGAGAAGCGTTCGCTGGGCCTCGCATGCTTCACGACGCGTTTCCCGAAGGCTCGGAACACGAATGATTCTTGGTGTGCCGGAGGCAAATCTGGACTAGCCAAGTGGCCATCATCTTCGTTTCTTCGCTAGCCTTGTGCCACTAGTGCAAGCTGCCCACAAATTTTTTTGACGTTTCCAATATAATTTTACCGCACAAATTTCAACTACGATTTTCCTTCCCCAATGTACTGCTAATACTGCGTACGCACGAAGGTGTTCTAAAGTTCCCAGGCCGCGATACCATTGCATTACAAGGGATAGCGGCCTGGAAACTTCTGAAGATCTTTGTACGTGGTCTTGACGTCTATCTTTGCAAGTCAGAGTTTTATGGGTCAGAGATGTAGCACTGGTTTTGTATTGTGCATCGATTAGCTAATCATTCAAAGGGGTTTGCTGGTACACTTATGACGTGCACATACCTTTTTCGTAATTTGACAGTGAAGCATCCACTTACTAACATTTTCAGACCGCGCTGATGCCATGCCGTCCGGCGGTCGAAGCTACGGCAGCTACTGCTGTGTACCGTGGTGCTTCAACAATGGCAGAACCCACACGAAGCCTGGGACGAGTTTCTTCCGCATACCACGGGACGGCAGGTGTGTTAAAGCTTTTGTATGGTTTGCATGTCTTTAGGCTTACTGTTCGTACTTGATCAGTGAGGGTAACAATAAAAAAATCACTATTCAAGCATTTCCCCTTTCAGCTGATAGTTCATTGCCAATGCAGGATGAAAGCATGGATGCAGTATGCTGGACGTGATGATCTCCTGAGTAAGCCGGCCAGCCTATTGTACGCAACGTACAAGTTTTGTAGCGACCATTTTACTGCTCAAAGTTTCATGGACCCTGGGCACACAAGGCTTACAAGAATGGCTGTTCCCAGTGTGGAACCAGCTGCACCATGTAAATGATTGACTGAAACTCAAATATGTGCAATAGCAGCCACTTGTATTGAATCAGTGGTGACAGTTAACCACGAAGATCTTTGTAGCCGATGGAGAAACCTCACTATAGAAGTAACACTTGGAAAGTCTTAAATTTTGTGAATTGTGGGCTATTACCTTCCTAACAGCAGCTTTACATTTCTGTCGTTTTTTGATGCTCTTGACCTGCGCAACTTGTTTTGAAAGACTTTAATGGGCTATTTCACGTTATCTTCAAGCCTGAGTGCACATGTACATATACCTTTCATCAGTGAAAGCTGGCACTGTTGATAATTCCAAAAATCACAAATTACTTGTTTCATAGTTGGTGCCTTCTCTTTTCTTCCACGTTCGACCAATTTATGCGTTTGAAAGAGCTGTTTAAGTTTCCCCATGCTACAAGCTTTGTAACTTGTACCAACTGCACATATATGCAGGTTCTCTGAGTGTCGCTTCAGATAGTGACTGTGACATGACTGCAGAAGCTGCACTGCAAGGTGCGGATGAGCTTCAGTTTGTGTTATTTTAAGCCTCTTACTGACACAATGTCGTAATTTCGTTTCTTCAGGACCTGCGGTAAAGGCTTCAAAAAGCGGCTCCCACACATTGAGGTGCCCCGATGAGCAGGGTGCGCTCAGTGTCGCGATTTCTTTTTTTTTTACCCAAATTGACTGTTGACCAAACCTCTGCAGGTGGCAGCTCCCTTGTAGCTGGTGAAAGGATTTCTGCTGACTTCGTCTTGCCGGAGAAAACCTTAACCACTCGTTCAGTTGTCACAAAAGGAACTTGTGTGACCGGTAAGTTGTATGTTCACTTCAACACCAGAGTGGATTGATATAGAGACTTCCGCAGGCCGCTCGCAAGATTGTTCCGACAGCACTGCCCGAGGCACTGAACAAGCTTCACAAGACCCTCCAGAAGACGTCTCCGCCAACAGCTCCACGCCTGAGTGCCCTAGAAAAAATGGTGACTATGCTTTTATTGCAGCTGTTTTTAATGTGCTATTTTATGTTTAGGACATTCTGAGGAAACTATCCTCAAAAGGACACTACGTGTGCACTTACAAAATGTAAGGGTGGGCTCTCAGTGATTTTCATTTTTTTGTGCATTGTCAACATTGTGAATGGTTTGTTTTTAGGTAGTGGAATCGAAAACTTTGCACCACAGAAAGTTGTGCACCTTGGTTCTGAAAGATCGAGGAAAGTGCTCGTATGGGATTAGTTGTTCTTCGCTTTTACATCCATTTTTTGTTTATCGCAGTGCGTTCCTGTGTGCCAGTGACAATGTCTCCATCAATGAAGTACAAGCAAACCATTAAACATCTGCAAGCCAAAGTAGCAGCACAGCGGACCCACCAGTATTTCACAATGCTCAAAGCATACCACGTCCCCAGCAAACTTTTTGGGAATCTCACTGTGCCATTAGAAGCAGCTTTTGCATACGTACAGCAACTTGAATCTCACTTTCTTGCCATGATTGAGGCCACTGCACATCACCTGAAAGTGTGCGATGTTTTGTATCACCATCTGTCAAGTGTTGGCAATTTTCATTTCTGCTCTGCTGGGTGTCGCGCGAAGTTTCTGAAAATGTTTTGCCGGGTTCGTTTATGTTGGCATGTGCGTTTCGTGAACCGAAACTTAGATAGGGTTAGGTTCCAGTCTTTAATCTCAGGCATACAGCTTGACAAGTTCAAAGGTTAGCAATTAGCGGCGGGTTTACACTAAAGTATTTGAGTTGAGCCGAATCCTGCAATAGCTTTGTTATGTTATTACTTCGTTACAGTAGACTTCATTATGGTCTTATATGCTTATATTCAGTTCAACTGGACTAACCACTCCTTAGTTGCATACATTGTTTAGGTTACCCGCTATGAGGTGTAGGGACACTGTGTATTCGCTCGAAGTGATTTGCATAACCTTAAAAAGAATGTTGGGTATCCTGTCTGTATTTTTCTAGCAAATGCGGGCGAACTGTAAACTTTACTGTGGGTCGCTTGGTCACTGTGTATGCTTTATCACTCCGGATGAAGTAATATATCGATAACAAAACCGCTTGTTGAAATGTCTTCGAGCGGGTAAGGAGCACAGTATGAAGTGGGCACGGTTAACGTTATCACGCTTTTCGTATTTTAGCTTCTCATCAACCTCCTCATCTCGCCCATCAAAATTTTCAAAAGAATACCCAAACTTGTAGTGTTTGATGGGGCTGCGGACGCTGCCATTTTATTTTTATATAGCTTGTGAGTGATAACGTACGATGTAGAGCCTTTGTGAAAAATAATGAGCCAAAGTGGTTTCCTTCTGCTATTTATTAGCCCTGTAATACCGCTCTCGTAGCACCAATTAAGGTCCACAATTCTGGATAAGTGATGACTGCAATCTATTTTAGCTCGCAAGCTTCACAGCAACACCCAGACCCAAATCGCTTGGGATCTTAAGTTTTTGATGAAGGCGACGCATAAGAAGAGCCACAAGACCTGCCAGTGTTGTAGCATAAAGTTTGTCTTTCACGTAGTGAGCAAGCTGCAAAGCCCTACCTATCTGAGGACAAGCAGGCATCAAGTCTTCTTTTTTTCATTTTGGACTAGCTGTTCTTAAGCACAACCAGCACACTGCACCTTTGCCTTTCTGCTATATTGTATCGTGTGGTTTCTGTGCGCTCGTTTTTCTATGCATTATTTCGGTTAACACCAGGCGTGATTCGCGACTTCATTGCTGTGTATATGTCACCTCTTCCTTCTTCATCAGCATTGTGCGCTGTGTTTTGCCGTAGATTCTTACTTACCCACTGGCCCGGTGTGTCATACTTCACCAGCTTCTCGGCTTCTGCCAACTCTAGCGATGTGTGCGTTGTCTGTGTTCTTTCTGTATTTGTTACAATTTATTTGTAAGGCGAGATGCATTTGTTGTCTACCTTTGTCTTATTGTGCTTTTTATACTCAGAGACTCTACCTTGCCTTTGAATAAAACATTGCGGATACTCTGTCTCTTTGACTGATATATACATTGATCACTTGTTCCAAAAGAAGAACACAAGCGCGATGAATAAAACCGTAGTGAATTATCATTACCTGCATCTCTTTTTATTATACTGAATCGAAATAAATATTACGTCATGACCAATTCGCACGAACCACTGAACAAAACAAAACAGGGAATCGCTAAATCAAAACGACCAACAAAAACTATGCATTTGGGCAATGAAAAGTGGTCTGAAATCATGAACTTTCGTCATAGCCAAACGTCGGTTACGCAAAGTAATTCAAAATTTGCGCCAGTGAAACCGAAACGGGAAGCGCACGCCACTTGCTCTCACCAACTACCAGGTGTGCTAGGGTGTTTGGGCCGCTGGGGTCTACGGGAGTGTCCACTCTTAACCTTTTTTTTTTTCATTTCTCTATGGTGGCACTCTGACACCAATGCTTCTGTATGCACTCTCGTGGCGCGAAAACAAAGTCATTTCTTCATCCCAGGGCGCACTACAGGCTACACAAGTCAGTTTCATCCTAGGGCGCACTACAGACTACAGGCTACAAGTCAAAAAGAAGGATGTGGTGTTCGGCGTTCCAGAGGACGAAGCTCTCTTTGCGCAGTGGCGGAGAGCGGTGCCGCGCGCTGACAAGCTGCTTCAAGAAAACTAGGCTGTGTGCGAGCTGCACTTCGACGAGAGGTACATCTCCCGGCATTTCGAGCACACTGTGAACGGCAAAATTGTTCGCATTGAAAGGGGCAGGCCCATGCGTGCTTGCCGTTCAGGAAAGGGAGGGGGAATGGCGAAAGTTCATCGCAGGGTGCCGCCTCCCTAGTAAATCAATGTATGAGGCAGATTTTACGCCTCCCTTCTAGATGACCAAAAGAGTGCCCCGCTGCCTAGTCAATGTATAGAGCAGATTTAGCGGCCCCCTCCCAGGTCACTATAGGGGGGGAGCACCCGCCCCTTTTGCCTCCCCCCACCCCTCGTGTGGACGCCTATGGGTAGGCCTTTCAGAGAAGCTCTTCGCATTTGTAGACGCCCTCGAAATAACATTTTCAAAGTGTTTTACCTACAACAACGAGCTTCACAGGGGCAGATTGGAAAATTTAAGGTTCTTTTCTGCTTGGAAAAAAAATATGTCAAGCTGAGCTGCGCACAACATGGTCCGAGCCTCACCAATCAGGCGACCAAGTTTTTTTCTGCACACCCATTTGCGTTTCTACACAAATGCACTCCACGCGGACACGAGCATCTTCCCGTGAAAAGAGGAAGTACCTGAAGCTCAGGCGCGTCACCTAGGCTTGCGGCTAGGTTCTGTGGAGTGCTTGTAAAGTATAAAACTTTTTCTTTCTTGGGGATAAATAAAGACACGCGACCAGTTATTAAGAATTACTTGTACATGTGTTGTATGACCTGTGTGCACAAAATAAAAGGTTTTCATCCAGATAACCCTCGCAATACTCGTCTCTGATTTGATGTTACAAATGATGGGGCTTTATTTACAAGTTAGTGCTATGGAATGACGGTTCACCGTTGAAGGTTTTGCAAGCAAAGGCTCACAACCTATTTCATCGTTCCATTATTCTACCTCTTCCTATCAATATAATGTTTCATTGCCGTTACGCGCTCACTTTCGGCTCCCAGCTAATATTTCAGTTCAGTCGCGCACCCGCGTAGGCATCCGGTTATTCCTGAAGCTAATTAACATATTTTCTTGGTCGCCATTAGAGGCCATGCACCAGCAACAAAAAATATTTTAAACGTTTCATATTGCCAGCGTGCGTGGTTGGTTCCCGTCTCTGTACAGCGCATCGCCGCCTTAGGTTACGTTGTATGATTGGATGGATTGATATGGCTGTACCCATTAAATCGGGGGCTGGTACTTCGGTAGTTGGGGGCTGGTACTTTGCAGTGAAGGGTTTAATTTTCACTCATGCCTTGACTTTACTCACCAATCAGATAACCTCCTTATAGTTGATTCTACCTGCTTAAAGTCTATTTTGCCCTCCCTGTCCCTAAACCACAGTGCTTTGAAAAACTCTGCACCATCATCCTGAACTATAGGGTGAAGCCCTTTACAGAACATTATCAAGTGTTCGGCAGCTTCCCCATCCTCTCCACATGCACTGCATGCCGTGTCTACCTACCCCTTCGTTTTTGGCCCGATATGTCTTGGTTCGCAGTACTCCCGTCCTGGCCTCCAACAGTAAAGATCTATCCCGATCGAGTATTACCGTATATCCTTTCCTTGACAATTTCCTGCTTAAAAGTTCGATAGATCTCTAGTGCGTACTTCTTAATCATGCCTATTTGCCACATATCGGTCTCCGTTTCCTTCAACTTTTTCTCAACCGATAGTACCTTTTTGGTTTGGCCCCTTGCTGTTTCCTAAGTATTTACCCGTCAATTTTCTGGTTCGCTTCCTCGATTTCGTATGGACATTCTTCATGTACAAGTAGCTGGAAACCTTCCTATCCCAACGCTCCTCCCCCATTTCTCAATCGCTTCTCAAATTTCATCTTGCTGCTATCTTCCCTGCCCTCAAATGATGTCCATCCCCTATCACCTTGTACTTCCTGATTTGGTGTATTCTCGAGAGCTCCTAAAGCAAGCCTACCTATTCCACATTGCTTAATTTCTAATCTTGTTTGAACTTCTGATCTCATGCACAAGACCGCATTGCCGAACGTCAGACCAGGAACAATGACCCCTTTCCATATTCCTCTCACAATGTCATACCTATTGTAGTTCCACAGTGCCCTGTTTTTTATTACCGCTGCATTCCTGTCACCTTAAGTCGTCACATTTGTTTCGTGTTCGCTTAGGTACTCGGCCCCATCGCTTATCCATATGCCCAGATATTTGTATTTATCTGTTATCTGTAGCGTGACCTCCTGTATTCTAAGCTCACTACCTTCATTGTCATTAAAAATCATGACTGCTGATTTTTCCTTACTGAATCTGAAATCAACCGATCTCTCTCATTACCGCAGATGTCCACCAATCTCTGCAAATCTTCCTTGTTGTCGGCCATTAGCACTATATCATCTGTGTACATCAATGCTGGTAGTGCCTGTTCAATGAGTTTTCCTTGTTTGACGAAAGAGAGGTTGAAGCCTGTGTCGAAAGGTTGAAAAGGTTGAAGCCTGTGTCGAAAGGTTGAAATGCTGTGTCAATAAGCACCACCACAACTAGTAGTAAGTACGTTAAGCCACTCTGCCCTTGGATGACACCTAGTAGTCTAGAAATACTGAAACAAAAAGACCATTGGTATCACAAGTGAAAGCAGCAGAGAACATATGCCTACTACTTAAATCAGTTCAAATGCTAAAGGAATAAGTCAGTCACACTAATGAGGAAACGAAAAAAAGAATACTATGCTAAGCTTATCGATGAGGCTGGAGGCAACACCAAGAGAACTTGGGAAATAGCGAAATCCGCAGTTGGTCTTGACTCAGATAAACGTGTACTGCCTAACGATATAACTCAAGACACGGTGGATCGCTTTAACAAGTATTTTGCAGACGTCGGGCGTGCTTTGGCTGCTGAGTTTCCTGACACTACAGACCACACGCGTCCCATTAGACCAGTTTCTGATAGTTTTGCCATATTTGAGATAGAAATGTCCCATATCATGTGATTAGTAAAAAAACTAGACGCCAATAAAGCGGCTGGGCTCGCTGCTATTACAGTTAAATTAATAAAAAATAGCATAGCCATTCTGGCAGACCATTTGCTGCACATGTTTCAACACTGGCAGGACTGTGGTATATACCCAAATGAGCTTAAGTTGGGCAAAGTCGTCCCTGTATACAAAGATGGAGACCGATCAAGTGCATCAAATTACAGACCGATATCTGTGTTAAGTGTATTTAATACATTTTTTGAAAAAATTCTATCAGTGCAGATAACATCATTTGCATACAAACATAATGTAATTTGCTCAAACCAGCATGGTTTTCGAGCACACAGATCTACATCTACTGCAGTTTGGTATTAACCCAACAAGTTAACCAAGCCTTGAACAACAATGAGATAGCCGTCGTAGTTTTTTTAGACATAAAAAAAGCTTTCGATTCCGTCAACCACAACATCATGTTAAGTAAGCTTCATGACTATGGTTTTCGAGGCAAAATTCACCAGCTTCTCAAATCATACCTATCCGACCGCCAGCAACGAGTAGTGATGAATGGTCTCGAGTCCTATACTCAATCAATAGTCTCTGGGGCACAACAAGGCTCAGTTATTGGACCAACTCTCTTTTCCCTGTACGTTAACGATTTTCCCTCCATCTTACTATATTCAGAAGCTTTAATGTACCCAGACGATACGGCACTAATCTTTGTTGGTGACAGCTTAAGAGACATCGAAGATAAAATTAAGGAAGAGTTACAGAGAGTACAATTATGGTTTAAACGAAACCACCTAAATATCAACACAGAGAGAACTAAATACATGGTCTTTCACTCTAGGAAAAAAGTACTCGGCTTTGCAGGCTTCAACTTGGTTTTAAATACGGCACTGCTACAGCCAGTAGCCTTGTTTAAGTACTTAGGGGTCATGTTTGACTCGGACATGAACTGGAAATCGCATATAGAAAAGACATGCTCCAAGCTAGCATATGGGTGTCACACGCTACTAAAAGCCCGTGAATGTTTTGGCGCATCGATTTTGCGCATCCTATATTTTGCATTTGTGCAAAGTCACTTGAGCTACTGTATAGCATCGTGGAGCAGTACATATAAAACTCATTTGAAATGTATTAGCCACCTGCAAAAGAGGGCAGTCCGGATTATCACATACTCAAACAGGACGGATACTGCAAAACCACTGTTTTAAATGATGCGTGTACTTCCACTGGACTCTGTCCACGTGCCCAGTGTTGCTTATATAGTGCATGGAATAATAATAAAACGTGATGACCCATTCCCATTAAGCACCTTTACGTTACCCGCGCGCTGTACAAGAGCTGCAGCGAATCACTGTTTTAATTTACCGGTAGCCAGAAATGCCTACGGTCGAAGGCTCAGAGAATTTCACGGTGCTCTCATATGGAATGCGATACCGACTGATGTGAAAGAGGCTAGAAATTTTTCCATAGGCCATGAAGCATGCACTTCATGCGAACTTTTCAAGTAATACGTCTGTATAGTCATTTATTATTATTATATTATTATTATTATGAGTATTATTATTATTATTAGTAGTAGTAGTAGTATCATTCTAGTGCTATTATTATTCTGTGCTGTAAGTAGCTATGGGACAAAACAAGTGTTTGCGAAGTTTTTTGTTACATGGATGTAAAAGTTACAATAAAAAAAAGCCCAGTCCACTTCCCTATAATTTGGCCTCTAATCCTTGTAGGTACATCATGAATAATAAGGGTGACAGGGGACACCCCTGCCTAAGCCCCCGTTTTACCTCTGCAGGCTTGAATACCTGTTTTTCCCACTTTATAATTACCTTGTTACCTAAGATATCCTTTAAAAGATTAGTGACTACATCTTCCACGCCTACTGTGTCCAGTATTCCCCACAATTCCTCTTGAACCACGCTATCGTACGCTCCCATGATATCCAAAAATGCTAGCTACAGGGGCCTGTGTTCCTTTTCTGCTATTTCGATGCACTGCGTCAGTGAGAACAGATTGTCTTCCAACCTCATGTGTTTCTGAAACCCATTCTGTTGTTCCCCCAGCACCCCCTCATCCTCTATCCATGCTTGCAGTCTTTCCTTTATAATCTGCATCGCCAGCCTGTAGACCACTGATGTCACTTTTATAGGACAGTAGTTGTTTATGTCCGCTTTGTCCCCCTTTCCTTTATAGATCATGCTCATCCTGCTAAGTTTGCATCCATCGGGAACTACTCCATAGAATATTATCTTGTTCACTGCCTCTCACAAAGCCTGCTTAGACTTCAGACCTAATGTCTTTATTAGCATAACTGGAATGCCATCTGGGCCTGTTGATGTACTACAGGGAACCCTTTTCTCAGCCCTTTCCCACTCTCGTTGTGAAAATAGAGCCATTGCACTACTTGATTCATCCTTGTCTATTGTGGTGCATAAAGCACTTCTTTGTTGAAATTTTTCTGTCAACATTGTGCTTATATATTAAATAGCTTCGTCCCCTTCTAGCCTAGCACCTTGAGCTGTAGTTATAAACCTCTGCTCTAGGCTCGTCTCATTTAATTCTTAGGGAGTTTAGATGGTTCCAAAATTTCGCAGCTGCCTTTATATCTTTTTTATGTACTTCTGCCAG
Source organism: Rhipicephalus annulatus (assembly GCA_013436015.1). NCBI lineage: Eukaryota > Metazoa > Arthropoda > Arachnida > Ixodida > Ixodidae > Rhipicephalus > Rhipicephalus annulatus. The sequence continues at coordinate 13,739 of WOVY01006398.1, read as the reverse complement.
CCACTGAGCTCCCTTTCTTCTAATCTTTTCATTGATCAGAAGGAATGCATCCCTTCTACAGCTTAGAAAGATTTCCCATTTTCTTTCAACATCATCTGTCAGTTCACTCCGCTGCTTAGCATGTCTGTGTTCCCTAGAGGCTTCTTGACGTTTTGCTAGGGCTCTCTTACTTCCTCATCCCACCAACTTTTGGGTTTGTGCCTTGTTCTCTGGGGTGACTTGTCATGTGCCTTAGCAAGCTCTATCTCAAACAGTCTAATTAGATTCGTGTATGTCCACACTGTTTTATTATCCGCAGTGATTAGTTTCTCAATTTGTTTTGTGGCTATTGCAATTTGCCTTTCTGAATGAAAAGTTTCCCGTAATTGCTCATCTTGTCTCCTTCCCACTTTCACTGCCCTTCCAAAACTTAGCTTGATACGTTTGTGATCACTACCCAGACTTCTGGAGCCACCGTCATCTATGTGCATTCGCCTGAGCTTATCATACATCCTATGTGACATCAGTGCGTAATCTATTGTCGACTGTAGCCTTCCTACCTCCCATGTTATTTGCCCTTCACACTTCTTGGTACTGTGGCAAATGATCAAATCAAGTTTTTTTCACACATATTCATGATCATTTTGCCAGTGGCGGTTGCGCACGTGCAAACGTGCGCCACCGTCACCTGGTGGTTTCCTTCCAAGACGTTGTGCATAGACGGCGCGTTCATGCCACTTTCCCATTCTAGCCACTGTATTTCTGCCGGGGTGCCATGACGGAGAGGTCTTGACGTCATATTCGTGAAGTCGCCGCATTGCAAACACCCACACAACCTCTTAAGGGAGAAGCAGATAAACACTTCTCGATTTCCGGCGAACCACCGCAGTGGCATTGGAAGTGGTGTTTTCTGGCGGCAGCGAGTCAATCCACGAGTGCTGCTTTTTTCGCGTGTTTTTTTTAAAGATGTGCGATGCCCAACTTTATAGTGTATACTCGACGCGAATCGCTACACCGCCAGATGTACCTGGTGGCACTTTTCACGCATGTTCGCTTCACTGTTGACGGCATTTTTATGTGGAGCTCTCAGCTATACGCTCCGAATTGATTCTTACTCATTGTGTCAACTGAGAACACACTGGAACTTTCGTTTTCAACTGTTGTAGGCATCGTGTAGCGTTTTTAGAAGTTGTTTCATTCATACGGAAGGACAAGCTTTTCTTGTTAACGGACTAAGTGTGTATGCATTGTGTGGTGTGCGCTCGCTGAGTGTTAGCACAGTCCCTTAATACCGTTCTGGTCAAGAAACTTCTCCGTCACTCTATGGGAGAGCTTGATATTGTGCCAAGAGCGGCCGCTACGCGGCGCAAGCCGTCCTAGGGGGGCCATCGCCCCGCTGCGCCCGGCGGAACGCACTGGCCGCGGCGGCATCCCGAAGGTGTTGTGTGGTGGCAGCTCGCGGTTTCTGCATCAGCGAAACGCGAACTTCATGTGCCAGTGCACCGTGCTCAAGATGGACGGCATGAAAATTCGAATGAACAATGCCTAAGACGTGCTGTGTGACAGGTTGCAGCTCCGGATACCGAAGCAACAAAGAAAAGGCGTCGCTCTTCTGTTTCCCAAGTAGCGCCGAACTCCGAGAGAAATAGAAGCGAGCTATACCACGGTTGGAAGCTGGCGGTTTCAGCTTCGAAAGTAAGAACGTTCGGGAGTGCGAAAAGCATTTTGATGCCAGCGACGTTGTGAGAACCGACGAGCACATCGTGAACGGGGTGGTCGTGTCGCTTCAGCGAGAGAGACCGAGTCTTCGCACGAACGCCGTTCCAAGAATTTTTGACGGGCTCCCGGCGTACCTGACAAAGCCGAAACCGCGTTCACGGCCTGCGACTCAGAGGCAACCAGCGAAGAGGCGGCGCGAATTGTCACCGGAATGCGCAGCAGTGGAATGCCAAAATGTCAACACCGACTCGGCAGAAGCCAGTGACGGTAAGCTCTTGAGCCGGTTTAGTCGCGGCGTTACTTTGTTCCCTCAGTCGCATGACCCTGTGTTAGCGGCTGGTGGCATTGAGGTGCTTCTGAACAGTGTTATTGAATTGTATTACAGATGCAGCAGCCAAGGATAGCGGACACGCAGATCAGGCCTGCCAAACGGAACAGGCAGTGTGTTCGTTTCTTGAAGTGCAGGCGCTAAAGGCGCAGCTTTCGAGTACGCGGCAACGACTCGAACGGTGTCAGAAGCAGCTTGCGAAGATGAGAGTCCTGGCCAACAAAAATGCAAGACTCTTGCAAAACCTGGACAAGCTATCTACCCACGAGAAGCTTATTTACGATCAGTGCATCATGAAGGCAAACGCGAAATCTCCGAAAGCTGCCAGGTAATCTTCAGTCGCACATAACTGCCACGAAGGTATGAATATAATCGCACATCTTTTTCGTGTCACTGTCTTGTGCATATTTTTTAAGAGCAGTGCACGCTAGCATTGCATGTCAGAGTAATCCTAAATTGCCCGCTTTGCATGATCGCACAATGCAAGCTGTCTGTTGCTCTCGTACTGGAGTAGGGGTGCATGTTAATATTGAAAATGACAAGGCATTTTTAAACACGGTGGTTGTGTATTGCGGTATGAGAAAAGATAGTGTAATGCATGTCGTGCATCTTCTTTTCTCTGCTTGCTGTGGTTATGCACTTGCACTGTTCACTCACCAGCCTCAGTTAACCTGAATGCACAACGAGCCTGCACTCTCTTTAGGTACAAAAAAGCATGGATTTATGACTGCCTGCTACTGAAGATTAAGTCGACAGCGGTCTATACATTCCATCACGAGAATGAGTACCTTCCCTTGCCCAACCCTCGCACCCTCTACACGTACCTGAGGAGCCTCAAGGCTGACTTTGGTTTTGACAGCAGTCTATTCACCGTTCTCAAAGACAAGCTGCAAGTACTTCCTGAGCGAGAGCGTCGAAGTTTGGAACAATGCACAAACTTGCATTGAAGGACTGTGGTGTTAGCTGTGTGCACACTGGAAATACACACTTCACGTGCATGATCACGCATACAATAGAGTGGTGCCTTCTTACGGATGTGAATGAAGTACGTCAAGTACTAGGCTGGCGTTGCACGGAATAGCTACCAAGCAAGCTCTCAAAATCGTCGTCGTCGTCGGCACCGCCGCCGATGACGAAAAGTGGCCGTGCGCCGCCGCCGATCATATTGCCCGGCGTGCGCCGACGACGCCGCCGGTCGAAACCACCTCGGCACACACCTCTACGTAGCGGGCGGGAACCCCGTGGCACCATAGGCAATGATAAATAAACAAATAGTACACTAAAAGTACAAAAAGTAGGAAAAAACAACAAAAAACACAGGCAGGTTGGTGGGCGAAGAACCCCTTCTCGAAGTCCCTAGAGGGTTATTCACCTCCATTGTTCTAGGCGTGCCTTGCTGCGCCTCACTGTGGCGTAGTCCACCACGCCATCTGCACTAACAAACCCCAGCGCAGCGGTGAGGTCTGTGTCCACATTAGGAGGGCCCAGTCGTGTGCATCCAGTCACAATGTGTGCAATGGTCTTATCAGCCCCATTACACGCACGACGCACCACATTCATGAGTGCGCTGTCGTATGCTTGTTTACGGACGAGAGTACGCAGGGCCCCCGCTCTCACCTCAAACAAAAGCACACTTCCCTAGCCATTATCATACAGTGGGACTGGAGAAACGGTATCTTTGTGCTGACGGTTCGCCTGTGCCTTGTTCGCCTGTGCCTGCCTCCACTTGTCCTCCTCGGCCTCCTTGACTTGTTGACAAATTTTCTTAGTACGCTCACGTTTGTTTTCGGCCACAAGTGGCGCCTAGAAAAAGCCATACTTTTTTTTTCAAGTTGGTATACTCACCGTATATCCACTTAATGCGCACACACGTCGCCATGAGGTAGTCAGAGACTCGTCGAGACCACCTCTCGCGAGCCATGTACATCAGCCGGCAGTGGAACGTCAGTTTGCTGGCCGCCTGACGCGCTTCGAAGCTCGACCAGCCGATGTGCCCCTGGACAGCCTCATTTTCCACCATGCCATGCCAGCCCAGAACGATAATAAACGCCTTCCTAGCGGTAGCCGGGCACGTGAGACGAAACTCGCTGGTTTTGCCGGAGAGCACGGTGATTGGGACGGCCTGAAAGAACCACGCCGCACGCCCGCAATCTCGGAGGCCATGCCCGAAGGTGGCGCCTTGCGCGATCTTTTTGCTTGGCACGGAGGAAGGAAAGACAGGAGAGGGCTTGGGAAGAGGGCACGCCCAGCCGGCGCGGTACGTTACAGTGTACACTTCTAGTACACTCTAGCTACGTAAGGCGTCCTCCATGGGAGAAAATGACACCATGCCGGCGTTGGTATGGTTACGTGTTGTGCAGTGTACAACTACAGTGGGTGGTGTAGCTGGTCTACTAGTGAGCGGCCGTGGCTGGCGGCGGCATGTGTGCCTCCGCAGGTTACTTGCTGAGCCGTGACGGACAATATCTGTGCTCAGCGCCGTGTTATCGTTACGCAGTGTTCTCCTGGCAGTTATTGTACTCCAGCAACGTTTACAAAATCTTTTATCCACCAAGGGGCCTGAACAGTGCGTGGAACAAGCGCATACCAATGTGTCATGCAGCGGATGACGCGGATGAAGCATTGGAAGTGTTCAGCGAAATTGCGTTGGGCGCTATGACGAAGCGGAACGACGACGAACGCCTTGCAGGTCAGTGACGGTTGGGCAGTGCTCCTGCTTGTGGCAACGGAGGAAACTGTTGTGCCCAGCAAGACGCAATGAAGATTATGTGCACATACGTAGTTTTGTGTTCGGTATGTGTACAGTAACAACTTGCATATGCGTAATAAAACACCTTTTCTGTTCGTAATCTCAACGTTAGAGTAACCGCGTTCAAGTGTCACTTGCAACGTGCTAAAAGTAATCATGGTCGCAGAATGCTGGCTCCAGTGAGTTTCACGCGGAACACGTGACCAGTGGCCGGGCGCTGCGTCTGCTGCGTGGCAGAATGCAACCGTAGAAGGCGCACGACCGATCGTGTTGTCTGTACAGTTGCTGAATTAATGATGTCAAAACACTCGCTGTTGTCAGTGCATCTAGCGCGCGTTCTCTTGTACTTGCTTTGTTGTCGGCGAGCTGTTACTCGCTGTTAATACTCGGGCGAAATGATTTCACCGAAGGTGTCGCGCTGGCCCAGAGTGTTGAACCCCGTTTCAATAGTTTTGGATCGTCACGACGGGCGCTGCGCAGCCCACGTGATTTCCGAGCCGAAGAGAGAGTCGCGCCTTCTGCTTTACATTCGGATATAAACAAGAGAGGAGAATTTACGCAGTGAATGTGGCTGACTTCCGGCTTCACAACGAGTGACGTCAGGGTCAGGCCTCTCCTAAGTTTTTTTTTTCCTTCCTTCATGCTACAATGTACTAGAAGGGGGCAGTGGAGTGAACGAGGCGGCCGCACCGTATCTCGGCTGATTCTCCGGCGGGTGACAGTAGCGGTAGCACTGGAGTCGCATGGTACTGAAGATCTCAGAAGCGTCTGCATTGGGAGCGCGTGCGAGTAGCCCGTGAAAGCATGTATTTGCTTGTTTTTAGCGCGTTTAATGCATTTCAGAGCCTTTATCAGTGTATGCACACCTGCTAAGCGCAATAGTGCACGAGTAAACATGCAGTCACGCAGAAATTGCGTCGGGACATTCACTGTTACAAGAGCCTGCCGAAAAAAAAAGACATGTACCAGCAGAATTTGCACGGATCCGCCTAGCTTTTCACTCAAGCAGCGCTTTGAGCGGCGCTACATCATAAGTGGCTACTGGCGTGCTACAAAAAGTGAAGTATTAAAACCGCGCTCGTATGAGTCCCTATATAAGTCCACATGCGCTTGATTGTTTTATGAGGAACCCGATTATAAGTAATGATGTCAGAACATTTATATCGGTGACGATTTAGTTTTATCATCCCAGTTTTGCGGAACATAATAATTATTGCTGTCTGAAAGGCTTTCTTGTTTCAACCGCGTGCTTCCGCACTCACTTTGCTTCTTTTATGCGAGCTCCAGGACGCCGAGCCAGGGAGCCGATCTGAAAGAACGCCTGTACCTCCTAGTCAAGAACTCTGTGCGAAAGGGGTTATCTTAAACATATTAAAGAGTGTCAGTTGTATAGTATACATAGCCCGTCTGTTACTCTGTAAATTCATTGTAATCAGTTCACATTTTGCATCGACAGCTAAAATTTTACTGCTTTCCTAATATTATATATGCGTAACGCCGTTGCAAGCGAGAAAATGTATGGCGATGTTTAGTATCATGGGTGTAGTTCTTTTATTAAGTGTCAGAAGTGTAGGCAGGCATTGGGGAAACATTTTAGGCTTTGGTGCAACAAAAACTTTCCACATAAAAGCATTTTTCACATAAAGTGTAGGCAGGCGTTGGTGAAACAAAAAGTGAAACATATTGCCGCTTACTCGCATCGGGATGCGAGTAAGCGGCAATATGTTTCACTTTTTGTTAAAGCACGAAGTATTGATTAGATTGATATGTGGGGTTTAACGTCCCAAAACCACTATATGATTATGAGAGACGCCGTAGTGGAGGGCTCCGGAAATTTAGACCACCTGGGGTTCTTTAACGTGCACCCAAATCTGAGCACACGGGCCTACAACATTTCCGCCTCCATCGGAAATGCAGCCGCCGCAGCCGGGATTCGAACCCGCGCCCTGCGGGTCAGCAGCCGAGTACCTTAGCCACTAGACCACCACGGCGGGGCGAAAAGCACGAAGTAGCACCATGGTTAAAGCACCATGATTAAAGCACCAAGTAGGCTCGACCTGTGACGAGCAGGAGGGCTACCACTCTATGAAGCTACGTTAAACCATATCCTCCGAGATTGCGAGCGCCCGGCGGATTTCTCTGATCCGGCCGTCCCAATCGCACGGAGAGCGCGTGTTTCCAGAGGTAGGCGTGGCCCACTCTTGTTTCCGCACCGCGGCGCTCTTCCGGTGAAAAGGGCTGCCGTACTGTTGGCGAATCTTCTATGTAGCGTGAAAAAATGGTTTCGCGCTTCTAAGTAGCTTGTGTTCGTAAACGTCGGGTGAACGAATACAAGAGGCAAAGACAAGTCTGGGGCGTTTTATTTTCAAATAGGGTTTTGATTTTGCTGTAGATTGGCACCGCCCATATTAGAGCAGTTAAAATTGCAATGCCCCTGCAAGAGATCTGCATGTGCTCGAAGCTATACTTGGAAGTTCGCGGGCTGTATAGAAGGAGGGGGGGGCACCGGTGAAGTAGAAAGACAAATGGCACCCCGATCTACAAGCGAGGTCAAACGACCACAGCGCTCTACGTTCATAGATTATTTTTTACGTTCGATTGAATGGATTCTTCTTGCTCTCATTGAAGTAGTGCTTCTCATTGTAAGGCTGTTTCGAGAATGCTTGCAGACGCCCTAGTGTGATCACAGCTGCGCCACGACGTGGTTTTATTGCTTCTTAGAAGCGTTCTTTGCTTCTTGGGCTGGCACACCGGCCGTCCAGTCGTGCACGCCAAAACTAGTCTTCCCTATATATGAGACAGAATCGGTTGGACTTGCAACGACAAGCAAAACGCTGTCCGGCGTGCGAGGAATAAATAAACAAACTAAAGCATATGCACGGAGTGAATAATTAGTGGGGTGAAGCGTCCATCCACCCGTCCATCTGTCCACGCATTCGTTCGTCCATGCGTCCGTCGACTCATATCACACTACAACACGCATCGGATGGATGAACGCTTCGCCCCCCCTCATCATGTCAATCACTCCGTGGATATGATGATGGCTACGCTGGATAGAAGGACGGCAGACCAAGTCATGCTATCAAAAGCTTTGTATAAAAAGTCTTGGTTCGCAATACTTCCGTCGTGGTTTCAAACAGCATAGAACTACCCCGAGTATTATCATAGATCCTTTCTTTGGCAATTTCCTATTTAAAAGTTCGATAGATCTTTAGTGCGGGCTTCTTAGTCGTGCCAATTCTCCACATGTGGGTCTCCGTTTCCTTCACATTCTTCTTAAGCGATAGTTTTTTTTTTGGTTTGGCCCCCTGCTTTTCTCCAAGTATTTACCCGTCAATACTCTTGTTCGCTTCTTCTATTTTGTATCGACATTCCTCATGTACAAGTAGCTGAAAATCTTCCTAGCCCAACGCTCCTCCCCCATTTCTCTCAATCGCTTCTCAAACTTTATATTGCTGCTAGCTTCCCTGCCCTCGAATGATGTCCATCCCATACGACCTTGCACTACCTGATTTGGTGTATTCTTGTGAGCTCATAAAGCAAGACTACCTATTTCTCGTTGCTTAATTTATAATCTTGCTTGAACCTCTGATCCCATGCACAAGACCGCATTGCCGAAAGTTATACCACGTGAGGATGATGATGTGCCGTTATCTTTAAAACGGGTCGCCACGTGTGTGGCAGCTTGGCAATAAAAAAGTATAAAAACCCCCAGCTAAGAGAAAAAAAAAGGAAGAAAAACGATTAAGGAGGTTGTGAGAAACGACCTACTCGTAAAAAAGAGACAGACAAAAAAGAAGGGAGGGAGAGGTCTGTTATTTTCGCGACCCTCTGAAGAGATAAAATTCTCCATCTTTCCAAGCGCCGCTTAGTGTGCTCCACAGCTCCTTTGTTTACGTCCCCACGTTCACCTTCGAAACCCAGTGTGACACAAACGGAGTGTCTCCTTTACATTGGGGTTCGATTTCCTTGCACTGCACCACAATGTGTTCGATTGTTTCATCCGCACTCTGACAGACTCTACACATCACATCCCGCTGATCACTATCAATAGTCCGCTGGTGCTCCAAGGTGCGAAAAACCCAAGCTCGCGCCTCGAAGAGGAGGCTGCTTCCAAGGCTGTTGTCATACATGGACACTGCGCCAATAGTCCACTTGTGTTGTCCATATAAGGTCATAGAGCTCTTGCCCTCCATTCACTGCAGCCACAGCTCCTCTTCCTTCTCCTGGACACGGTCGCGCACAAACTTCACATATTTCTGCCATGTGTCCGCCTGTGTAGGTGCCGTGAAGAAGCCATATTTCTTCTCAAGGTGGTATATGTGGTTTGACCAGTTGGTGCGCACACACGTCGCTATAAGATAGTGAAAGACCTATCGGGCGAGTTCCTTTTTTCGCATAAAAGGCAAGCAGCCATGGTAAGTCAGTTTGCTTGCCGCCTCCCATGCCTTGAAGGTGGACCACCCTGAAGTCTCCTTGAACAGCCTCAATAGCTACTGCCCCACGTGATTCCAAAGCAGTGCAGCCGATCCAGCTATTCCCTGGTTGCATAAGACAGGCAGATAACGGCGTTGCAGAAAGTCAGTGTCGGCACATGTACAAGCTTCCACATGTCGCGAACCAGGAGATATGTGTTGAATCCCCATATGCTTCTGCGCCGGACAACACACTGTGCCCGCAGGGTCATCCGTCTGACTATTTCCTCGTGTTCCCTATAAATGTCGTGTCGTCTCCTGCACACGTCGTCACTCCGAGGCACTTGTACAATGAGGCAACCACCAGCGCCTGTCCAGACAATGTCAGGGTTTTGTTGCCTGGTGTCAGCGAAGCCCCACCTTTTCGACTTCCGCTGCACAGATGTTGAGTAGTGTCTGCATGTCTCGATGATTTTGTGTCATTAAAACGATGTCATCTGCAAACGCTGGCCGCGGTATTTTGCGATCTTCGTCTATACCGGTAGTAGTGTACTTCAGGTTGAAGCCAAGAGAAGACCTCTCTACCGCTCGCTCAAGTCCGGACACATACAATAGGTATAGTATCGGCGATAGTGGGCAGCCCTGACGAAGACCCCTCGAAACCTCCATATATTCTGTCGTGACCACAGCAAAGAACGTTGTAACTATGTTACGGCTGTACAACTGCTTAATTGTTGTCAGTAATGTTTCCCGGAGACCCAGGTCTCTCGGACAGTTGAAGAGACTGACATGCGGAAAATTGTCATATACTTACTCCACATCCAGGCAGTAGCAAAGTATTCCATGGTTTTTTCTGGCAATCTCGGCACACTGCCTAATCATGAAGAGGTTGTCTCTCCCAACCGTCCGCCCTTTCGGAAGCCGTTCTGTAGTTTTGTGAGGAGACCTTTGGACTCCGCCCACCCAGAGGCCTAGTCCTTTATTACCTGTGTGAAGGTTCTGTATAGCGTGCAGGTGACTGTCAGTGGTTTGTACTCGCTGAGATGACTTGTATTGCCTCCTATCTTGAGGATCAGCACTACTCTGCCGAGTCGCCATTTTTTGGGTATCTTCTCGCCATCCAACATGTTGGTAAAAAAGCTGGCCAACTGTTCTTTGCAGTCTGAGCCTAGGCACTTAATTACGCTAGCTGGTATGCCGTCAGGGCCTGTGGCTGCAGTGTGTGCGTCCGAAGGCGGGAGAGTGCCCGTTTGACACTCCTGTGTGAGAAAGCCCAGTTTGTCTCTGAGAGGTGCGGAGTGGTCAGCACACTTCGAGTATTGCTTGTAAGACTGTCTTTTGCGCTTGCAGGACTATGCAGGGCCTCTAAATTTGTCATTACATACCCTCTAAGGTCTGCAACTTGCTGTCCTGTTTCACTGTCCATGAGCTCCGGCTGTTCTTCTTTTCTATCAAGCGACCGGACATAGTTCCAGAATTTTGCAGCCGTTGACTTTCCTTTCTCTCGCAGGTCCTGTAACATCAGTCTATTGGCATTGGCTATAGCTTCATTTGAACCTGGGCCTGCATTTCATGCCTCAACTTCACGTAGTCCTGCCATTTATCACTACAAACCTCGGGGTCTTTTGCCTTGACCGCACGGCGGTGGGCATGGTTTACTTCATGGTGTGCCCGTCACGCCTGAGCGGCTTCCTTGTCTCACCACTGTTTGCGCGTGTGGCGCACGGGGTTCTTGTTGCAAGACCTGTGCCGTCTCATGATGTTGCGCAGTACCTCGACGTATTCCTTGTACGTTTTCGCCTCTCGTTGCCGTTCACTGTCCTCAAATTTTGCAGCCATCGCTTCAATAGCTTTAGCTAGAAGGTACATTTGACCCTAAGATGTCATGCGGCGCTTCGGTTTGAGGTGTTCAGTGTTAGAAAAGTCGATCCGAATACGATTATGATCACTTCCAACGCTATAATCTCCTTCTTCATCTATATCAATGGAGTTGAGGAGACGAGTTAGGTTATGCGAGAAGAGGACATAGTCAATAGAGGTTGCACTGCCTCGAGCACACCATGTGTGTTTTACCTCACATCTGGGATCAAGATAAGCAATATACAGTTGTAGGCGTTCCGCCAACTGCATCAAGAGGCTACCATTTGCGTCCGTGTAACTAACCAGTTCAGATATATGGCCGTTAAAGTCTCCATAGATCTAAACTTCCCAGCCGTCAGTCATGCACTTTGAGTCCTGGCACACACTCTCTATCAGTGCCTCGTTGGCCTCTAGCCGAGTACCACTGACTGCTATATATAAAACGCACACCTTGACTGAAATCTCCATGATCTCCCACATTATCTACGTATGGTCGTTGCAGTTTTTTCCGGCAACTTGCAATTGGGTGTCCCGCCGCCACATAAAACCGACTCCTCCTTAGTGGCTGGTTCCGGATCTATTGTTTCCCAGCCAGCACCAGTCTTCATGTATAGGTGGTCCTTCGAGGTCCCTCAGGTAGGTGTCCGTCACTGCATACGGTGAAATCCTTTCAGCCCTCAGCATACGGTATACTTCCTTTCATTTGTTGACTTTACGTGCCCCGTTAAGGTTCAGGTACGCCACTCTGAATGTACTTTCCTTCTTTCGTTGGGGCCATGAGCGGACTTCCCTGGAGCACTTCACTGGAGCCACAGAGAATTTCGCAAGTTTCGCTGGCGGACCAAGTTCCCCATAACCTGAAAGTGGTTGGCTCCAGCATTCAGGCTTGGGAGCGGAAGTGGCTGGTAGCGCCGTTAATAGGACTGGAAAACTGGGTGCTGTGGCTGGTTGCTGGTGTCCAACCTGTGCATCTGTCCCTCGGTCTTCTCGAGCATTTGGGGAGGATTCGTTGTGGAGCCCTCCACGCTGTTCCGAACATTCCGATGGTTCCAATGGGGCTCTCGAGTTGCTGTGTCCGCGAGTGGGGGAGGCACTTCCTTTGACCTCTCTGTCGGGAGCGAGTGGTGGACAGCCTACTCTTTCATAGGTTCGTCCTTCGGCCGGCCCTTGCGCCTGACTTCTCATACTCGTGGTCTCTTCCCTAGACCTAAAAAAGGTCTCACATGCTCTGCTAGCTTATCCGCCACGTTTCTGGCTGTTTCTGCATGAAAGCGCATACCATCTCGTGCCAGGCACCCTTCCACTTCCAGGGTTTTGATAGGTTCACAAACTTGACCCCCAAGCTAGCGCATAGTTTTTTCAGTTGGGTGTTCAACCACACTGCTCGAGCCTGGACCTCCTTTCTCTTGGAGAATATCTCGGGCACTGAACGCATGAGAAAGCTCGGCCTGTGGTGTGCCAACTCTTCGTGAATACCCGCCAGGGCTACGTCTGCCTGTACGTTTTTTATAGCATCACTCACTCCGGCATGCAGAATGACCAATCTTTTCTTCTGGCCGACCATATCACAGTGTTTACGCAGGAGGCCTATCACCACCGAGTGGGTTGTGCCTTTTTTGGCGAGCATTTTTACATTCACCTCGCTCTTGACCTTGCGTCGTAGTGCCTTAGCGATACGCGGCGCATTCTTATCGCCGCATACAATTATTTCCCAGTCGAGGAAACTTAAGTGGTAGCCTTTACGCTCACGGTGTCTGTTTCCGTCTTACCTATTCCCTGTGTAGTCTGTGACGTGGATGTTATAGTTTGCTTGGGCTCCGCTTTCTGTTACTAAGGGTCCTGCTGGGCAGGCTTCCTTCCCAAGTTTCGGTTTCGCGTTCCGTATGCTCAATCTACCACTGCCCATAGTAAGCCGCACCTGTGTCTGTGGATGACCGTTCCCTCATGCACGCTGCTCGTGTCATCCTTTAGTTACACTGTGTCCGCTGAAACTTCTGGCTGCGTCAGTGGGTCACCATCGGCGTCTTGGGTCGGCTGGCATCCTGGATCCGCTGGTTTGCAGCATGTGTGTTTTTGTTTATCCTCTGCCTCTGTTTGTACGTTCTCTATAGAGTAATCGGTGTTAGGGTTCTGATGGCTACTGCCACATATACTGCGACCTCCCCAGGCTGCGTTGTTAAGTCATGCATCTGCCTTTGGAGGTCCTGCACGAGTTAGCGAAGAGCGAAAGTCTCCGCCCGGAGGACTTCAAACTCTGCTTGAAAGGCCCACCTCGAGCACTTGTCACATTGGATTTGGAGCTCGTCGGTTGTTCTGCCGGCCTTTCCTTTTTTCGTCATGGATAGATGGATGGATGGATAGATGTAGCTGTACCCTTTTGATCGGGCGGCGCCTTACACCACCTAGTAGCCGTAATTATTAGTGAACCATTAACTAGACTTATCTTTTTTTCTCTTTAAATAATAAAGTTGAGGACCAGTACTTTGCAGTGAATGGTGTAATTTTCACTCGTGCCCTTGCCTTAAGCCACAAATCAGACAACCCTAGCTTCTTCTAGTTATTTCTACCCGCTTAAAGTCTATTTTGCCCTCCCTGTCCCTAAACCCCAGTGCTTTGAAAACTCTGTGCCATCATCGTGAACTATAAGGTAAAACCCTTTAAAGAACATTATCAAGTGTTAAGCAGTTTC